>JAJLRJ010000006.1:16478638-16643638 GCA_024195265.1 Dendrophyllia cribrosa | reverse complement strand
TCCTTTCTGGTTCATCCAGGTAGGAGTCCTGTCATCGCTGTATGCCTGAGTGCTTCTGGGATATATAACATGATTAATATTTTTGAGCCGCATTTAAAAATCTAGGCAAATGTTGTATATCCTTTCTGGTTCATCCAGGTAGGAGTCCTGTCATCGCTGTATGCCTGAGCGCTTCTGGGATATATAACATGATTAATATTTTTGAGCCGCATTTGAAAATCTAGGTCAATGTTGTATATCCTTTCTGGTTCATCCAGGTAGGAGTCCTGTCATCGCTGTATGCCTGAGCACTTCTGGGATATATAACATGATTAATATTTTTGAGCCGCATTTAAAAATCTAGGCAAATGTTGTATATCCTTTCTGGTTCATCCAGGTAGGAGTCCTGTCATCGCTGTATGCCTGAGTGCTTCTGGGATATATAACATGATTAATATTTTTGAGCCGCATTTGAAAATCTAGGCCAATGTTGTATATCCTTTCTGGTTCATCCAGGTAGGAGTCCTGTCATCGCTGTATGCCTGAGCGCTTCTGGGATATATAACATGATTAATATTTTTGAGCCGCATTTGAAAATCTACAGTGTAGGCCAATGTTGTATATCCTTTCTGGTTCATCCAGGTAGGAGTCCTGTCATCGCTGTATGCCTGAGCGCTTCTGGGATATATAACATGATTAATATTTTTGAGCCGCATTTGAAAATCTAGGCAAATGTTGTATATCCTTTCTGGTTCATCCAGGTAGGAGTCCTGGCATCGCTGTATGCCCGAGTGCTTCTGGGATATATAACATGATTAATATTTTGAGCCGCATTTGAAAATCTAGGCCAATGTTGTATATCCTTTCTGGTTCATCCAGGTAGGAGTCCTGTCATCGCTGTATGCCTGAGTGCTTCTGGGATATATAACATGATTAATATTTTGAGCCGCATTTGAAAATCTAGGCCAATGTTGTATATCCTTTCTGGTTCATCCAGGTAGGAGTCCTGTCATCGCTGTATGCCTGAGCGCTTCTGGGATATATAACATGATTAATATTTTTGAGCCGCATTTGAAAATCTACAGTGTAGGCCAATGTTGTATATCCTTTCTGGTTCATCCAGGTAGGAGTCCTGTCATCGCTGTATGCCTGAGCGCTTCTGGGATATATAACATGATTAATATTTTTGAGCCGCATTTGAAAATCTAGGCAAATGTTGTATATCCTTTCTGGTTCATCCAGGTAGGAGTCCTGGCATCGCTGTATGCCTGAGTGCTTCTGGGATATATAACATGATTAATATTTTTGAGCCGCATTTGAAAATCTAGGCAAATGTTGTATATCCTTTCCGGTTCATCCAGGTAGGAGTCCTGTTATCGCTGTATGCCTGAGTGCTTCTGGGATATATAACATGATTAATATTTTTGAGCCGCATTTGAAAATCTAGGCCAATGTTGTATATCCTTTCTGGTTCATCCAGGTAGGAGTCCTGTCATCGCTGTATGCCTGAGCGCTTCTGGGATATATAACATGATTAATATTTTTGAGCCGCATTTGAAAATCTAGGCAAATGTTGTATATCCTTTCTGGTTCATCCAGGTAGGAGTCCTGGCATCGCTGTATGCCTGAGTGCTTCTGGGATATATAACATGATTAATATTTTGAGCCGCATTTGAAAATCTAGGCAAATGTTGTATATCCTTTCTGGTTCATCCAGGTAGGAGTCCTGGCATCGCTGTATGCCTGAGTGCTTCTGGGATATATAACATGATTAATATTTTGAGCCGCATTTGAAAATCTAGGCAAATGTTGTATATCCTTTCTGGTTCATCCAGGTAGGAGTCCTGGCATCGCTGTATGCCTGAGTGCTTCTGGGATATATAACATGATTAATATTTTTGAGCCGCATTTAAAAATCTAGGCAAATGTTGTATATCATTTCTGGTTCATCCAGGTAGGAGTCCTGTCATCGCTGTATGCCTGAGCGCTTCTGGGATATATAACATGATTAATATTTTTGAGCCGCATTTGAAAATCTAGGCCAATGTTGTATATCCTTTCTGGTTCATCCAGGTAGGAGTCCTGTCATCGCTGTATGCCTGAGCACTTCTGGGATATATAACATGATTAATATTTTTGAGCCGCATTTAAAAATCTAGGCAAATGTTGTATATCCTTTCTGGTTCATCCAGGTAGGAGTCCTGTCATCGCTGTATGCCTGAGTGCTTCTGGGATATATAACATGATTAATATTTTTGAGCCGCATTTGAAAATCTAGGCCAATGTTGTATATCCTTTCTGGTTCATCCAGGTAGGAGTCCTGTCATCGCTGTATGCCTGAGCGCTTCTGGGATATATAACATGATTAATATTTTTGAGCCGCATTTGAAAATCTAGGCAAATGTTGTATATCCTTTCTGGTTCATCCAGGTAGGAGTCCTGGCATCGCTGTATGCCTGAGTGCTTCTGGGATATATAACATGATTAATATTTTTGAGCCGCATTTGAAAATCTAGGCCAATGTTGTATATCCTTTCTGGTTCATCCAGGTAGGAGTCCTGTCATCGCTGTATGCCTGAGTGCTTCTGGGATATATAACATGATTAATATTTTGAGCCGCATTTGAAAATCTAGGCCAATGTTGTATATCCTTTCTGGTTCATCCAGGTAGGAGTCCTGTCATCGCTGTATGCCTGAGCGCTTCTGGGATATATAACATGATTAATATTTTTGAGCCGCATTTGAAAATCTACAGTGTAGGCCAATGTTGTATATCCTTTCTGGTTCATCCAGGTAGGAGTCCTGTCATCGCTGTATGCCTGAGCGCTTCTGGGATATATAACATGATTAATATTTTTGAGCCGCATTTAAAAATCTAGGCAAATGTTGTATATCCTTTCCGGTTCATCCAGGTAGGAGTCCTGTTATCGCTGTATGCCTGAGTGCTTCTGGGATATATAACATGATTAATATTTTTGAGCCGCATTTGAAAATCTAGGCCAATGTTGTATATCCTTTCTGGTTCATCCAGGTAGGAGTCCTGTCATCGCTGTATACCTGAGCGCTTCTGGGATATATAACATGATTAATATTTTTGAGCCGCATTTGAAAATCTAGGCAAATGTTGTATATCCTTTCTGGTTCATCCAGGTAGGAGTCCTGTCATCGCTGTATGCCTGAGTGCTTCTGGGATATATAACATGATTAATATTTTGAGCCGCATTTGAAAATCTAGGCCAATGTTGTATATCCTTTCTGGTTCATCCAGGTAGGAGTCCTGTCATCGCTGTATGCCTGAGCGCTTCTGGGATATATAACATGATTAATATTTTTGAGCCGCATTTGAAAATCTACAGTGTAGGCCAATGTTGTATATCCTTTCTGGTTCATCCAGGTAGCAGTCCTGTCATCGCTGTATGCCTGAGCGCTTCTGGGATATATAACATGATTAATATTTTTGAGCCGCATTTGAAAATCTACAGTGTAGGCCAATGTTGTATATCCTTTCTGGTTCATCCAGGTAGGAGTCCTGTCATCGCTGTATGCCTGAGCGCTTCTGGGATATATAACATGATTAATATTTTTGAGCCGCATTTGAAAATCTAGGCAAATGTTGTATATCCTTTCTGGTTCATCCAGGTAGGAGTCCTGGCATCGCTGTATGCCTGAGTGCTTCTGGGATATATAACATGATTAATATTTTTGAGCCGCATTTGAAAATCTAGGCAAATGTTGTATATCCTTTCCGGTTCATCCAGGTAGGAGTCCTGTCATCGCTGTATGCCTGAGTGCTTCTGGGATATATAACATGATTAATATTTTGAGCCGCATTTGAAAATCTAGGCCAATGTTGTATATCCTTTCTGGTTCATCCAGGTAGGAGTCCTGTCATCGCTGTATGCCTGAGTGCTTCTGGGATATATAACATGATTAATATTTTGAGCCGCATTTGAAAATCTAGGCCAATGTTGTATATCCTTTCTGGTTCATCCAGGTAGGAGTCCTGTCATCGCTGTATGCCTGAGCGCTTCTGGGATATAAAACATGATTAATATTTTTGAGCCGCATTTGAAAATCTAGGCAAATGTTGTATATCCTTTCTGGTTCATCCAGGTAGGAGTCCTGTCATCGCTGTATGCCTGAGCGCTTCTGGGATATATAACATGTTTAATATTTTGAGCCGCATTTGAAAATCTAGGCCAATGTTGTATATCCTTTCTGGTTCATCCAGGTAGGAGTCCTGGCATCGCTGTATGCCTGAGCGCTTCTGGGATATATAACATGATAAATATTTTGAGCTGCATATGAAAAGCTAGGCAGGTTGTTTCATCGATCGTAGAGTCAGCACTTCTCTTGATATAACCTTGTTTCTACAAGTAGTAGCTAAGTCAGCAATTCTTTTGTTATATGTTTGTTACAGGAATTTGCTTTTGTTATTTGGATATTCTAATAATGCAGTTTTACGTGATCATAAGTTAAACAAAGATACTGTATAGCTTAGTCATGAAACAATACAAGCAGTTTATCTTGACCTTGTTAATCGGTCACATCAAACTTGCAAGATCGTTACTACAGTGGTTTGAATAAACTCTTGTTGGCACAAGTCCTGGCTGAATTTGTACTGTTTGGACGAGTACCAGTTAGCTACAACCCAAGGCCGGATTCACATAACCCTCCTAAGTTAAGACAATCCTAAGTATTGTTTCTTAACAATAGTCTATTGTCATTCCAACAATGGGCCATTGTTAAGAAACAGTACTTAGGATATTTCTTAACTTAGGAGGGCTTCGTGAATTCGGCCCCTGGGCAATACTTCTTGGGACAGTCACTGAAATTGCACGCAAAAAATACCCTTCCCTAATATAATAATAATGATAATAATAATAATTTTTTGATTAATTACTTAATAAAGTCCTTTACAAAATAATAATAATAATAATAGTAATAATAATATTTAACCAGGGATCCCACCTGCCTTGGCGGTTTTCAGTGGGGCCCTGCAAATTAATAATAAATTTTAACCTATATAAAAAATATACAATCCTAGCTAAAAACATCAATAAAAATGTTAAAAATACAATATCAAAAAGGTAAAGAAGTAAAACCTACTTAGAACGTTGTTATGACGTGCTATTTCAGTTCCCACCTACCCACAGCAATGTTAATTGCCGTTAAAACATTTTGTACCCGTGAGGTCAACATTGCACTAGCGGGGGGAATGCGTTATATTGCAGAGTTATTTCGGTAGTGTCGCAGGAGTATTGGCCAGGGTTGTAGATCCGTGTACCTCAGAAGCGCGTGACGAGCTTGGTTTCGCAAGCGAGCGTGTGTCTTTTAAGAGTTAATTTTCCTAGTCGTTCTAAAATAGTCATCGAAATCCCGAGATGTCTGCAATGTTCGGCTGATGTTAATATATACTCATGCGTAATATACCCCCCCCCCCCCCCCCCCCACCCCATCCTATAAAGCTATTTTTTAGCAGGTTTGAACTTGGGCATAGAGACTTTGGACGAGTCGTATATTTCGTTTGTGTGGGGACGAATCGAGGTAACACGGAATATACAATTGATTGCTACATATTTCAGCTCAACTGATTTTTCATGATTATTTTGGATTTGGGAAATGCTTTTGGAAACATGAGTGGGAACAATAACAAAGGGAGATACAGCCGAGTGGAACTCCGCCCGGGCGAGCTTTTAAATACAGTGAAACCCTGATTTCTCAAGCCCTCGATTTATCAAAAAATAAACCGATAACTCGAACCAAAACTTGTTTCCCTTGGAATAATTTCAGTGTAATTTTACCCCCGATATATCGAACTTGCTGATTTGTTGAACCAATTTTCGTTTCCCGTGGAGGTTCGAGAAATCGAAATTCTACGGCATTTGAATCATTCGGGCAAAGCGATGTACTACAGCTACAATAGCTGCCTTTATTTTGTTCAAAACTTCTGCAAGCATAGAATCAAAATACATGTATTTTGATCCGTGTCCTCGCGCTTGTATTTATGCTTGCGTAGAACCCGGCGAAATAAGGGCTCTTACCGTCTCTTATGAGTGCCGTACGCTCGTGCTTGTGTCGCCCTTCGAATTCCAAAAGATCCCAAAAGGATAAGTTTGTTTTGTAGAAATTTCAGCGTACGCTTGAGCTATGATACCCGGGTTCTAGTGAGTTAAAAATTAAGGAATCGAATGTATTGCATCTTTCTTATCGCTCTACAATTAATATTTCTAATGTTAAGAGTTCGAGAGTGTACATAGAACATTTCCTATATTTACGGTCATTTCCGCTACAACACTGTCGCACAAAGGTAGAGTCGTACAGATGTAAATCCGTTCGCTATTCAGAGCCGTAATTTTTTGTAGAAAGTTCCGCATAAATCAATTTCCCAAACCGCAACAAAACGTCTTGTAAATATCCGAAACACCTTGAATGACGACGGAATATTAATTTAAAAAAGCAATTAATGAACTTTCACGCTTAAGGATTATAACACATTCTCGCGAAAATTAACGTCTGGAGTAGGACAGAAACGATTACCACAAGGGATTTTATTACATTGGAATGCTGCAAGTTGCTGGACTTCCCGCAGAGATCGTGGAGTAAAACTCCACGATCTCAGCGGGATCCTGTGGTCTTTTTTGGTTGCTAAGAACCTCTGGCTCGTTATGAGTGAATGGCTACAGAATTCGAAAGCCAAGGCCTTCCAAAATAAAAGCTCTTACATGTAAATTTATTTCCAAAACGTTAAGAGGTGGGGATGGTATCCATATCATGCCATTTTACTATATTACCTCTTAACCACCTCCATCCCCACCTCTTAACGCTCCACGCCCCACAGTCGAATAACACACCAGAAAGCGTCGGTGATATGTTAGACCAGTTGAGCTGGGAATCGCTAGAGAGCAGAAGGAGGGCTATGAGGCTATGTATGATGTTCAAAATTCACCACAATCTTGTTGCTCCAGATGGGTTGGATAGAATGGAACCAATGCAAAGGAAGAGCAGGCACTGTAATTCTTTGAGTTACAAAGTCCCAAGATCAAAAACGAACTTCCATCTCTACTCCTATTTCCCAAGAACGATCAGAGATTGAAACAGTCTTCCAGACGATGTAGTGCAAGCATCGACCTTGGACTCCTTTAGACAGAGGCTTGCCAGTCTTGATTACTAGACATGACCACTCCTTTCTTTATTTATAGATTTGTTATTAATTAAGTTTTACTGTTATTATTGTGAATGTATATTTTTAACGCTTGCGAAAATCTTCAGAAGTGAAGGAAGCAAGTTTAATGGAAGAAGAAGAGAAAATATAGAGTTTCCTGATCTTCTTGATGAATTTCCCAAATTAAATATGTCAATCTTTAACAACTCAGAAACGGATTACTCAAGCAGCAGTGACTGTTTGTCTCTAGGATCACTCCTATTTTCATAAAGCGTCTTAATATTTTTTTCAAATGAGTTATGCAAGGGAGAAGAGTAACAGTTTTTATAATTTCAGTTTCCACTATGACTGTAATTAAAAGCCACTTTATAGTCCAAGCTTCTATGGTCTTCTATTCCCTGCAATTTAATTTTCGGGCTTACGCAAGTGCCTTTTTATGCAGAGTTAAGAGTTTTTACAAGGGAAACTGAAAGTTGTTTTGCTTTAATGGCGAGTGTTATTATGATCATTGTCATTTAATAGACTATTAGAACAAGGAGCAAAGGACCGCGAACGAAAATGCTATATTTAAACTTTCTTATTTTTGTAACTGGTGTCCTAAACTAGCAGTAACCCGAAGTATTAAATATCAGCTGGCAAACGCGAAAAAACTATTCCTCGCATAGATGTCTACAGTTTGAAATCATGTCCTCCTAGGTTGGTATTGCCTCGCTTTTTATTTCATTCTTAAAAGCGTGTTAGCCGCAAAATTAAAGGTTGATATACATCAATGATGCCCGACCTTTTTAAGTCGCGAATACGACTTATTGCGGTTACTGGAGAAAAGTCACTCGCTCATCGTAAACTTTATATTAAATTTATATTAAATTGTTATGTTACACTTCGGTAATAGCATACATGGAGTAAATGAGACAGCTGATGAGAGTAAACCAAGTCCGCCATTACGGTCGTTGTGTTTACGAATGTTCGATGAGATGAAACGTCGGTTTGGGAAAACGTTGGGGCAGTTTTACTTGTTATTATTGTTTGGCAAGGATATCTGACATTAATAATGAAGGAAAAGGTAAGTCTGTCCCGTAATTTTCATTTTCGCTAGTAAACACATTCCTTCGTGTGAGGCTGACAAACATTGCCGAGCTGCGATTGCACAGTACGGACTGTAATTCATCTTAAAAGCATTGTTGATAAAAATCACAGTGGATTTTACCTGCTACGTGTTTGCTATACGCTCTGGAGAATAACCCAGGGCTCCCTCAGTTATACATTAAGGTTTTAGAGTTCCTTCTTTGGTAAAAGATATTGGTACGTGGATCTGCAACACAAGGGAAGTAGTCATAACATGTACAATCTAAGAGGACCCACCTTGTGTAGGGTAGGAAAAGGTCTGATGGTTGTTTCATATTCACGACTTGGCTCGCAAGGAGCCTTTGATTTTATTAAAAAGGGTTTGTAAATTAACTGTGTGGCTACATAAATTTCAAACATTTAGCGATGTTTTTATTAGTAAAATGACGTCAGTGCCCGCACTTGTTGTCACTGCTCCATCATGCTAAACTACCTAGTGTTTTAATGAATTCTTTTTCAACTGCTTAGCGGTTGACCAATAACGGTTGCCGACGTGAAAAATGTGGCCAAAGACATTATAGTTATGTCGGCGTAGTGCGTCATAAAAATCAGTCACCACTTTCACTTAATGTTCTTGGCCCAGGGGGAGTACTCGACAAAGTTTTGTACGGGGAAGCTCCGTCCCGAGGTTCAAATCCTTACCATGCTTACCTTTTATATACCGTTTTTGACGGAAACCTTTTTCATATATCTAGTTGACTCACATCCCTGATGTACATGTTGTAATGGCAAAGGAAAAACAAAAAAGCGTTTTTGGCCGACATTTAAGCAACGTTTACTTACTTTTCACTTTAGTTTAAACATTAAAACACTTTAATAAGCGAATAAGCCGTTACGTGCGACCTAAATAGCAGTTTTCCCGACCCTTTTCTATGCTTCAACTCGTGATATTCCTACCCTTCCTACCCTCAAAAAGGTACCCCTTTCTGGCGGAGCATCCCCGTATAGTCCATTATTGGAAGAACACCTCCTCCCCCCCCCCCCCCCCCCCCCCCCCCCCCCCCCCCCCCCGTCCGAGATCTTGGTGTTGGCCTAATTTCGCAAAAACTCTTTTTCCCTCGTACAGTTTATGGTTTATGTTACAGAGATAAACCCACGTTCAAGGACAACCGAACAGAGAAGGAATTCCACTGAACATAACAAGATACAAGAAGACTGTTTCTGGTATGGAGCGAGTGCACGTGGCGTCACGGTGGCCACATTGGTGTCCTAAACGAATCCTATGGGACTTGGGACTTTAGCTCTATTCTTATTGAGACATTTCCTATTGTTTTAGCACTCCAATAGGGCCGCCGGTCACGTGAGTGAAAACACTCTATAGCAAGTGTGCAGCTTGCATTAGCTGCATGTTATGTTCCATTTGTTGTTTCTGCTATTATAATAAATATAGGAACCGTTATTGGTCTTAGCAGCACTACTAGTGAAGTCGTCTTCGACGCTACAACAACTCTCCTTTACTTAAACTCAACTCTAAACCTGTCACTATTCTGCTGGAAGACCGTAGATGTGAGAAGATCAGTAAAGGCCACAATAAGAGCACAGTCAGGTTCAATGAAATCATTGCCGGGAATCATCATACCAGACTTGGTTAAAATGCTTTTCCCTTTATTTAAGAATTATTACAGGAGAATATTGTGGGCTAACCTGTATTCTTTGACCTTCTTTTGATCCCTCTCTCTAACTGCTTATCCTGATGGACGCCGCATCTTCGACCGCACAGCGGAAACGACTTCTGTCAAGTGCCCATCGTCCAGCTTCTGTTATTGACCTGTCGAAGGCGTCCCGTATGTCCCTTTCCCAGTGCCTTCTTGGTCTTCCTCTTTCTCTTTTCCCATCTATCTTTCCCTCCAAGATGATTTTTCCCAAGCCCTCGCTTCTTTTTCTTGATCCATGGCCGCATTTTTCATAATATTTCTTGGCTAAAATCACGATTTTGAAATTTGAAGACAAACGCAATGCACGGAACTACTTACAGAAAAAATTAAGCAGCGTATGGGATATAACATAGAGGATATAGTAGGCGATAATAGTTTAAACAAGGTGTTATAATTTGGCGGGTTAAATTGTCCCATGAAATGTAGGCTTTAAACTTTTTAAATTTTGGTTAATAATCAAGCTAACCTGCATGCCATCGCCACATCAAATTTCAGGAAGAAGTGGTAAACAACAAATTCAAATATTTCGTCTTTTCTGAAATGCAATAAAAGTGAAGAAGCACTTGGGAAGTGGTTGAAAAGTAGTTGTAACTGATATAAAAATAAACTGATACCTAACATTGTTAAACGTTGGAAGTGTTTTCCCTGTGTCGCCAAAGGGTGCTATATGGATTCTGGGTTCAGTTGATTAATTGACTCGCTGTCTGGACAGTGTTGAAAGCTTGGACAATCGGAAATAAAACGCCGCTTTGAAAAGAAATAACATTTAGCGACCGTTTATCAATATTAGACATAGGCGTGGACTGGAGGAAAGTTAACCACCACCCCAATGAACTATAAATATTTTTCGTACCAAATTATATTTTAAAGCTCTCACCTTCCCCACAATCTGAAAAGAAGGAGCAGGCAACAGCACCGGTCTTGTCATGCTGTTGCCCCAATTCGTAAAACAGTAAGACTACAACGTTTACATAACAAAAGTGGCGAATTGTACAGGAGAGGAAAACTTCACGATGCAAGCAAAACGAAGAGAGCCAGATTCAGCAGACACAGTTGTCTTTTATTCAGCATACGTAAAACGTTTTTTTTTTCCATAGACGGCATGTCTGGAAATTCCTCACAGAACAATTCTCTCAGCGCTGAAACCCTGCAATGTTCAAATATTCGAACTTTAATTACGTGCGTTTACACTCGCTACGGGATTGGTCAATCAGAACAATAGAACGAATCGCATTATATTCAATATATGCTGTGGGGATGGTGTTGGACGTGTAAATAAAACGCTTTTTTGAACTGGCTTATAGTGCATAAATTCCCAACGGCCGACAATTTATAATGCCCACGACACCTCTTACTTTGATCAGAGAGTCACGTTCCACTTGTTCTGCTGAGACTCTGCTGAAATCCTCCACCCTACACTAGACCATGCGTAGCTGCATTTTGCAACCCTATTCTAGACTGGGCATAAACAATCACTACTCTTCACTATTTTTCGGAAACTCTGTCTTCATACCACGGAGCAGTTTTCCTGTAAATGATTTTTTTTATAACAAAAATCTTTGTTAGTTAATTATAAAACAATTTACAAGACAGGCCTGCAGGTAGCAAAAGCGTAGTCTTGGCAGGCCAGTCAAATTAAATACATGAGTTTATATAGAAATCGCTACACACACTAAATTTGTTTTAATAAAAAGAAAGGATCAAACAAAAGAAAAGAGAAGCAACAAAAAGGAAAAACAAGTGATCGAGATAAAAGAATTCAAAACAGGGTTATCCTATTCTGGACCAAAACTCTCTAAATGCTATATAGATTGACTTAATAAACTGTTTACATAGATTTACTATATATGTAGATTATATGTTTATATTAATAGATTATATTAATATTAATTATATTGATTATTATTAATAGACTATATTAATTATTATTAATAATATAGTTTACATAGATTGATTATATAGATTGACTTAATAAACCCTAAACTGTTGAACCATAACCTTCACAGTGGACGTTTGTCTGATACTGGTGGACAGTACACTGGTGTAAACTGTATTAAACAATTTGTAAATGAAAGAACCACTCGACAAATTAGAAGTACTGGATCCTTGTGAAGGATCTGATCAGCAGAAATAATTATAAACAAATAAAATGAAAGGCTGATCGTACAGTAAGGAGTATTTTTAACCGATTAATTTCGAACGGCACGGCCGTTCTTCTTCTGGGTATAACCGTACTGACTTACGGTTATACCCTGAAGAAGAACGGTCATACCCTGAAGAAGAACGGCCGTGCCGTTCGAAATTAATCGGTTAAAAATATATTCTTTACTGTACGATCAGCCTTTCATTTTATTTGTATTAAACAAAGAGCTCCTGTAAAGCAAAAAAATATATACAGCTATTTCAATTAACGTTGTCGGATGAAAAAGGCGAAAAGCCAAGACCGCATGGTAGTATGTGATTTTTTTGCAATGGCTGTTAACCCTAACCCATACTAACTTGCGGTATTGGCTTTAAGCTTTCATCCGACAACGTTTATTGAAATAGCTGTATATTGATAGCTAAAGCCACATCACAAAAAAAATGGCGAACGGTAACTTCTTCTAAATACATTATTTCTTTTCGAAAAGTGCAAAAAGAAAAGCGAAATTTAAAAATTTGATCGAACTGACACTTTAAACACTTGCCAACCCTGTTTTGAATTACATGTAACACGTCATGTAATTTCACTCAAATTCTAACAATGATTACTGAATGCAGGATTAAGTCAATGTTAATGAAATTAAACAGATTATCTACTCACTTTGTCAGAGTGCCGATTTTATCGCCGTAACGGGAGAAAGAAACAGGACATACGTCCCAATTGATATCAATCCCCCTTATGGAGACCAGACCACAACACCGAGGACTCGGCTACGTCCCCTACTCTTTTTCGAACAGTGATGTGGGTTCTTTTACGTTCCCTGCTATTTTAATGTGAGAAGGTGTAGGAGACAAGGCCAACGGTTTAACGTCACCGCCCAATAATGCGATCATCTGAACTGAGACAAGGTGTTTGAGCACAGACAGCATGATCTTACCAGTTATTTAAAGACCCTGGTTAGTGGTCCGGCCAGAATTCGAACCCGCGACCGCCTCGCTCTGTAGTGGCACATAATTTTTGTGATAACAACGGCTTCTGTTTACTTTCATTACTATACATGCTTCCAAAAACTTGTTCTATGAATAATACGGGAATCCACTCACTCAACTTCAAGTTTTTCTCAAACAAAATTTCACGGATTTAGAATCCTGTGAATATGGAATTCCATCTCCGCCAACTGATTCGATGTTTATATTTTACATTGTACTTCAGTTGTCAATTGTTCAATCATTCAAACATTCATTAACATTTTTTTTATTTTATGCATGCACCTTTTACTATACGTCACCCCTCGTGAGAAAATTACAAACCATGGCCATAGAGTATACATCTGACTATTTGCAATTTCTTTTTGGCGAGTGTGCTGCTCGCAGTCTCTTCTTCTTCTTCTTTTTTTTGTTTTTTTTTTGAAAAATAAGAGACCACTCGCAGTCTAGCATTAAATGTGTTCAAGACCGATTGCTTGCGACTTCTACATATTTCTTGCGCCTCGCACTCTTGTACCCCTCTCCCCCCCCACCCCCCACCCCCCCACCCCCCCCCCCCCCACCCCCCCCCCCCCCCCCCACCCATTTTCTAGCCAAAGCCAGATTGGGCGTCTGCAGATGAGGGATGTTTTACAAAACGAGAAACATTCGTGCTCGTCAGACCCGACCCTTTTATCTTCAGCCACAGTCTAGCAAATTTAAAGGATGCTGCATAAAGTTTCCTAAGATAAATTATTTGAGTTGTTGTGAAATAAAATAAGTACGTGTTTACATCGCTTCGTGCAGAGGCCATGGCTAAAACAACACCGGAAATCCAGTAAACCTTTCGTTATCTATCACAAACCGAGGAATAGCCAATCAGCGCTCATCTATCAATGACATCACTTCCGGTAAACAAGATTACAAAACTCGATCACTGTTTTCCTGTTTGATATTTCAGTTGTTTGATCAGTATTTCAGTTTCCTTTTGAATCGGCCTGAAAATGTATGTTTTTTAACGCCAAGCGCGTTCCATGCTTTGGAACTGCATAATGAAAAGCAACGAGAGGAAATTGCTTGTTGAAGAATCCGACAATAGAGTGATCAAATGCGTGTTAGTTGGCGATGGCGGAGTAGGGAAAACATCGCTGCTCGTTAGTTACTTAACCAACGGATTTCCTAACGATTATATTCCCACAGCTTTTGATGATTACAACGGTGAGTAGAGGCTTAAAACAAGTTACTTATTTCTCATTTCTGCGGTTGAAAGAAACTCCAAATCATTTATTATTTATTTTGTTTTTATTTCAGTATCCGTGGATGTCGACAAAGTGCCCTACACTTTGCAATTTTGCGACACCGCCGGACAGGCAAGTGACTTTTAATGTTTGTATTTCATTTTACATCTCGAAAACTAATATTATTTTTATTTATTATTATTTTTATTATTAATTCAGCTTCAATTACCAAGAAATAGACAAATACTTTTGTAAACTGCCTGGAAAATTTATGAAACGTTTGAGAACTATTGATGCTTGCGTGAAAGAAATTTTCGACTTAATAAATCAACTTTATAATAATAATGAAACCTACCGTTTCGCTTCATTAAAGCATATTATTTGCTTCAAATATATTTAACGCTCAATTAAACCGGCAGCTGAGCGAAGTAAAAACATAATTATACATTTAACAACTCACGGTTCTTAAAATTATTGCTCATACGGTTCTCAGATGTAAATCGCTCGACTTCAAAGTCCCAAGGGTAAATTATGAGTTTCTCTGATCTTTGTCACGTTTGTTTACATTATAATAGTGGTAACGATTTAAACTTGCTAAATAACTGTTGAATAACATATTTATTCTGTTACTTTTAGGAGGACTTCGACGCATTGCGCCCTCTGTGTTATCCCTCAACGGACGTGTTTATTATTTGCTTTTCTGTGGTTTCACCAACATCGTTCGCAAACATTGCACAAAAGTGGCTTCCGGAGATTCGACATTATTCCCGAACTGTTCCAGTTGTACTTGTCGGGACACATTGCGACCTGAGAACAGATGTCCAAGAGTTAATTCGGCTTTCAGATCTTGGACAAGAGCCTATTACGGGACAGAAGGCTGAAAGCTTTGTAAAGAAAGCCGGGATTGTTTGCTATATTGAAACTTCGGCCGTCACCCAAAAGAACATGAAATCTGTTTTCGATGAAGCAATAATCAACGGATTAAGACCACCAACGACTTCTAAAAGATCTGACCTCAAAGGTTGCATTTGTAGCGTTATGTAATGCGCTTTCGGTGTTACTATTTAATTGCCAAGTTTAGGATTTGATTTAGTGTGATCTACGAAGAAGTGAAGAAATGATACAGCGCAGCGTCACAGCGGGAATGATGGAGTCGTTATTTATAAAGTTTACAGGCCACGCTGTCGTCGTGTGCTCATTCCGCGGACTTCAAAGAAGCCATTAGACTTTGAATAGAGTTCCTGTGGTGCTTAAGGAAGTGGAATTATTAAAAATTACAACACATTATTTATATGGTTTGGTAAATAATATATCTAAATATAATTTAATTACGGTGCTTATGTTGAGTCTACTATATAAAATATTAGGTGTCACAAACGTTTTTATTTTTTTAGGAAAATAAATGTGATTTATGCAAGAGTCAGCGTAAAGTATTTTATATTCCCGTATATTTAATTTCTTGTGTTGCATGGAAGAAAAAGGAAATAACGCGACCGAGTGCATTGTCGAGTTATAAATTTCCTTTAAAATGACCCATGAGTTGCGAGACTGCGCGTGTTTCCGGAAAATAAAGCACACGCGTGACGCAATGCACCGGCTTTATCGAGTTTTATTATACAAACTTTAGTGTTTTATTCCAGCACTGAGAAAAATCGTAATTGACACATGTCAAATAATTTTACGTGTGCAGATATGGCCAATCAGCTGCCACCATGTCACTAGCCGTCAACTGAGATGGCTTTGAACAATGAATTAGATATTAAACACAGAAGATCATACTTTATAATACCATGCACACACACTTACAATACTAAATATGTTACCTATTGTTAAGTTTATCACCTAACACCACAAATACTCAGTCAGTTCGAATTTTTATTTTCTCACTTGAAAATGATGTCATGGCGACATCGAAACGTTGTGCAACTTTTTTCGCTGATTTTTAATGCATGGTTGCTTGGAGATATGAAATTTCTCTTTGAGTGTTCACAAGTGAGATATCAAGTTGAATAATGAATTTGGTCTGACGATCAAAGCCTGCACATTCGTTGATAGTATAGAGCAAGGCTGATACTACGTAGCACATTTAACGCGACAACGACATGATAGAGCCCAAACTGAAAGCCATTTTGCATTTTGGCTTTCAGTTTGGGCTCTATCATGTCGTTGTCGCGGTTAAATGTTCTACGTAGTATCAGCCTTGCTCTATACTTCGATTGTATCTCTATTTTTGGCTAACTAGATCTGCCACAGATTCTACGTACACCTCCACCGCGGTCAAACGTCCGAGGCGTTTTTCGTTTTATTTAGTGGGATTTAAATAGAAATATGGGCAAGGATGTATAAAAAAATTAGTTGACGTTACTATCTTTTAATTTTTCTCAAAATGATAAGCTTTTTTCCGTTGAAAACTGACCAAAACTCTTTGCATCTGATCAAAATTATGTTGGCAAATGGCGCCGACAATTCTGCAGTTCACAGTTTTTAAACTGACGCTTAGAACTTTTTTGGCAAACTTTCAAAACGTTTGGTAAATTGACAGTGTATTGGCAATATATTCAACTTTAAACAGTTAAAAATGACAACCTTAACTTTTAAGAGTCTTTTAAGTACTTTGCTTAACCTTTGCAAATTTCTCTCGTTTTGACCGCGGTTAAACGTACACCGGCAGCATTTTCGTTCGCAGTCCTTTGCTTCTTATTTACTTGCATTCTTTGATCATTTTGTTTAAGCAATAGAACACACATTTCAATGGTTTATCGGATCAATAAACCACGCGGGATGTTGGAAGAACACGAGAAAAAATTGAAAGTCACGAGCCAGAGGCCAGTGATTTACAAGCTTTTCGAGTGTTATTCCAACATCCCAAGTGGTTATTGTACCAATAAACCATAGAAATGTGTGGTCTATCTGTTATAAATCTCCCGCTTATAAGCCCCTCCGGTTAAAGGCCCCTTGGTTTGGTAACAAAACATTCCGGTTGTACCGCCTCTGATACATGATATAAGCACACCACACTTCCTTAACAGCAATTCTTTACAAACATTTGCACCAAATTAACTAAAACAACGCTTATTTATCACAAAATATTTTGCTTGCCAGCCAAAAAACCCTTAAGAAGTTGTATAAGCCCAGGGCTTCTAGCCAGCATTTTATACGGTATTGCTTTTATATAATAACTTAATTTTCCATGTGGTTTACTGGTATAATAGTCAATAGTTATGGACCAATCAGAGCGTACGCATTACCTTTAATTATGAATGCCCCAACCCCTCCACTAGATTAGAGATCAGTCACTGCATGTGTTTCAGAGCACATTAACTGTGTTATTCGTCATTTTCATTCGGTTTTTTTTTTTTCAATTTCAGTTAGCTATGCAGGCAGTATTGTTTGCAAGGAGCCGACCAGTTTCATACCAAGCATGTGTTTCAGTGACAGCCAACTACCTATATAATTTTTTAACTACCAATATAATTTTTTTTCAGTTTAAGCCATGACAGTAAATCATTTTTACTTTACTTTAAACTCCGCGAAAGCCCAAACCACTGAACGTAAAATCCCACATCGATCGCTACGTAGTCTTTTGAAAGCTACAGGTAAATAGGGGTTAAGAAAGATATCCAAAAGATACGTTTACGGGCAGTATGACGTCATCCAATCCTTTTGTCCATTTGAATCGCGAGTAATGGTGGCAAGACCAAGCTAAACTTTACGTTTGAAATAACTGGTCTTTCCGTTGGAATTCGAACTTAAAATTTGGCATAAAAAAAATAAATATCCTTTATTTACCCTCGGCAGTGTTTATAGGACAAGTGCTAGTGGGACCGAGCATTCAAATTAAACATAACATTTTTAAAAATCCCAACTGGCAGGAGGCAAACCAGTTGGCTATTTCACAAGCGTGGCCGAGGATTTGAACTCGGGTCTACAACAACTCCATCTAGTGGTCAGAGCGGGACTTGAACGCGGGACCTCCGGATTTCAAGTCCGGCGGCCCTAACCACTCGACCACGCTGCCTTCCTTGGCATGGGAAATATTCAGTACTTCTACTTTCCAGCACCCCGCATCCCACCCCCCCCCCCCCCCCCCCCACCCCCCATTAAAGAGAAGGGGAGGGAAAAATTATGATCATAGTAGCACTTAGGGACGGACCATTATTTTTCTGGACCGGAGGGGGGGGGGGGGGGGGGGACAAAACAAATTGTTTGCAAACACGATATGTCTGGTACCACAGGCCGGGTGGTACGAGTGTGATGACCTGTGGGAACAATGCCAACGAGGATCAGGACTTCGGTACTGTGGAATCGCGAAAAAGCCTGCTACTCCCTTTGCATATTTCCTGTCGTATGCCCTTTATTTGCGCCAGTTGCTGCGTAGGAATTGAGTGATGTATAAAGGAACAACAAACTATAAATAGCTTATTAACTCAGATATTTTTAGCACCAGAGAAGATAGCACTGTAAAAAAAAATGAAAAAAAAAATATTTGCAGGAAGGTGCTCTTAGAAAAAAAAATGATTGCAGAGGCGCAATAATTAAAAAAAAATTGTTTGCAGAGGAATATTTCTCATCCCCCCCCACCCCCTCCAGAAAAATAATGGTCCGTCCCTTAAAGAAATTTAAAAAACTATTCATCTGAGGTGAAAAAAATACATTAATTTATTTCACAGAAATTTGTTTGGAAGAAATATCTATTGAAGTGTCATGTATGCGAAAGAATACCAGAAAACCTAATTCATTCCTATTTGTTATTTGGTGTTTTCTATGACAACGTTTCTGCAATTAGGTGTACCGTGGTACCGTATGTCATGATATTTTGGGACAGTCTTTTGGCGAAAATGTCGCCACTCAAAATGACAATTTACTTTGTTGTAGGTATCACCAAATAGATATAACCCATTAAGAGAAAATAAGGTTGAGAAAGTCCATCCGCATGATATGCATGTCCCATATTAAAAGTTATTTTTAGATGATTATTATAGCACTAATTTCTAATCGAAAGCATTCTGGGAGTCGCCTATAATGAAATGGTATGAGATCACATGGTGTCCCGTTGTGAATGTCTCTTATGATTTGTGCATTCTGCTGTGTTGTTTAACTACCACTGATTCTTTGATCATAGATGACTCTGATAGACTTTCCGTCCACTGATCTATTTTGGGGAAAAATATTTAAACTAAAATTTATGGTTTCGCCTTACTTGTGGTTTCTGACTTGCAGCTTTATCCAATACTCGTTACTGCCAGTGACTCTAAACATGATGTTACCATTCATGCCACTGGAACAGAAAAACAAAAAATGGCTTTGGTTTCAACGTCCCATTTGCCATCTCCAACGATATAAAGATCAAAACCACCTAGGTTTGGAGGAAAAATAAAGAAATTAAGAAGGAATCCACCAGCAGTTCGAGTAACAAGTGTACAAAACTTTGTTCCAAGATCAATAACATCGCACTGCAAACTTCTGTTTGACTGTTTTAAATATCATATTAAAAGAAGTCGTTTCTAACAACACCAAATGTGGAAAAACATTTTGAAGTTCATATGAATTACCTAAAGATGATGTTGAAAAGAAATTGATGATGAAATTTTACCTGTGTTTGAACAAATTCAGTGAACTTTGAAATTTATTCTTGAAATCCCATGTGAAATTGTTCTTGGTGTTATTACAGGCAAGTAGTTACATCTTTAGCTTTTAAAAAATATAAAAAGGAATGTCATATACTTAAAATTATTCTGGTACAAGATTTTTGTCCACTAAAAATTGAAATTACTCGATTTCCTAATGGGTTCCGTCTTAATTAATTACCATTCTATTTTTAATAATTAATAATTTAAAAACACCCCTTCTCTGAGGTTGATATCCTGCAGCCAAAAAACGCTGTTGTTAAGTAAAAAAACAGTGCGAATTTATAGACGAGAACTGACTTATTTTTGTGTCAATATGTGCTTGTGGTGCTTGTGTGGTGCCTAAACACCATAACAGCGTCCCTAAACAGTATCGTGAAATTTGCTGGCAGGTTAACTACTGTAAAACAGGTACTACATGGTCATTCTTTGTTGTATCAGAAACAATTCTTTCAGCAAAATTGTGCACCTGCTCTCGAGTTAAGCGATGTCCACTTACTTTGCTTACAACTATTTTCTTTATCAACTGCGAATATTGAAAGGGAATCACACAATTAGCATTTCCTGGAAATTTGAGCCCGAATTACTGGATACTTTTAGTCTGAAGTGTTGCGGCTGACACTTCAGACTTAATGGATACTCTTTGTGCAATACTGTTTCAAAAACTGAAAATTTTACAAATTGTAATAAGGTAATGATATTACAAAAAGCGGTGACTTGAACAAAACCTGTCAAAATCACCTGCATTAAGTGACAGGGTAAGGACGGTAAGGAGTACAATAATCTATGTTTAGTGGAGCGTTGATGCCTCGATCAAGTAAAACTGGTACAAATCTAAGGCAACATCAGTAGAGACATTTTCTTTATCGTTTTTCCGTGCCCTATCAGTTGGATTCAGTTGTTGCGTTTTTACGTTTATAAAAGGACGCTGGTACGTTTCTGAGTCTATAATTGAAAGAACCTTCGTTTAATCTACATAACATTTTCTAAAAAGCTTTCTAACATTTTTCTTCGTGTTAGTGTCGACAGGAATCGGCAATGTACCTGGATGGAAAGCGAGGAGTCCAGAAATATTTTGTTGCCATCGTCCTTGGCATTTTCATAACGGAGGTAAGTAGTATTTCTATTATATGGAAAGTGTGGTTTTACTCATCGTGTTTATATCAATTGATGATTTTCTGTACCGTTTGTCTTCCTATGCAGTAACTTATGGCATTTATTTACATGTGCATCGCGATGTTTCGACCGCTTCCTGCTGGGCTTCATCAAGCGATGGAGTCGACCAGTTTCGTATCTTTCTCAGTGTATTACTGTAGTTGTTTGTGATTGATTTCGATTCACCTCATTCCAGAATCAAAAGAAATTATTTTCTCATAGATCTGCTGAACTACCGATCTGCTAAGAACTTTGCCTGTTTTAGAAATTTGGTTCTCGTTTCCTCTTTTGTTCACTGTTAGGGTAGAGTCATAATGGCTTCTAATTTAACCCTTCACCGGGTCACGGGGCACATCATTTATTGCGGGTGGCGCTAAATTAAACCTTGTTCCAAAGCGTAACTTTTGTGATCTGAACCGACAGAGGTTTGGGATGTCAAATTTATATACTCTAATGATTGAATAAACATGTAACTTTATAGACTGCAAAACAGTCGTATTTTTTGCGTTGGTCATACGAATGCGCGCGGTTTTTGAACGAAAGGTCTGGAGCGAGTGTGAATATGGAGAGTCTCGTCTCACACGCTTCAGACGCTTTCGGCGCTTCGCGCCTTTGCGAGCGAACCAGCGAAAAAAAAAAACGACTGTTTTGCAGTCTAGTAACTTTAGGAACCCAGCTTACGATTTGAAAGTAACAAATCCAAAACCTTATTTCACTTGTCCGGTTTTTGCCAAAGCTCAGTATCCAGCTACAGGTCATGGCTTCGATTGCTGTCGGGGTGGGGGGGGGGGGGGGGGGGGGGGGGGTGGGTTGGGGGGCCTCAGAAGTTTTTTTTCTTTGTCCCATGCTCGCGACATGATGAACTTTACAACTTTCTCGTTTCATAACCGGCTTGAAATTTACCATCTCTCTTTTAAAGGGCATTTTATCATATTCACATGTAATTTGCGCTGTATAAATGTACGTCTTATTGTTGTTATTTTTATTATTTGTCACCTCACATGACGCTTTCGACATTGCTGATCCTAGCAGTATGCAGGACGCATGTCATACATGAACCTAGTGTATGGCATAGCTCGCCACGAGTCTCTTGTAGCTCAGCGGTTAGAGCATCTGACCAGTATGTGAACCTAGTATATGGCCTAGCTCGCCACGAGTCTCTCGTAGCTCAGTGGTTAGAGCATCCGACCGGTGAGCGGTAGGTCATAGGTTCGATTCCTGCCGGGTACTCAGATTCTTTTCGTTGTCCCAAGCTCGCTATGTGATGAACATGTTAACGTCTTTCTCATTTCATTACCGAGCTTACCATCTTTTCGAGATTACCATCTTTCTTTATTTATAAATATTGATGAAATGCCATACGATTTTAGAATCACTTTGAAAAGCGACCAGACTGGTTTAATTGGTTAATAATTACTATATTGGTGCAGTGAAACTATAGGTGGTTTTCACGTTACGTCACGGCGGCCATGTTGGTGCACAGCTACAAAATAATTTTAATGAACTTCTTTTGTTATGTGCACCAACATGGCCGCCATGGCTTTTGTCATTTGAGTCCCACAGGACTGAAGGTCACGTGAGTGAAAACCATCTATTAAATGGACTGTAACTTGAACAATTTAGACTACACATTTCAAGTTCCTTCTCTTGTATCTTATTTTATGTTGTATTTTATTTTGTATTTTCATTTTGTGTATGATTAAAGGTGATTATTGGTAATTTAAGCACAGTTTTGACCAAAGATGAGCCAAATTCGAGTGACATAGCTCCTTTAACGGCTTAGAGGATACCCAAATTATTTATTTATTTTGTGTACTAAGTTGTTTTAGTCTACACGACTGAGGTTAACACTGAAATATAAAACCAAGGCAGATTTTTCATTGAAGTTCATTTTATACAGAATTGTACCTTGGAACTGTTTGATAGTTCAGCAATCTGAATTATTTCTATTTATTTCCCTTTTTTCTCATCAGGAAATCGCTGGTCAAGACACAGATGTTTCCAATGCAGAATACATTATGGATTATTATAAAAATCCAGTTAAAACATGGGTAGGCAAATCTTTCTTGCTGTGACGAGTTTATTGTATTAATAATAAGTGGATCCAGAGCAGGCTCACTTGTTTCCTCGCCCTATTATTCTCACCGGCTCGCTCTGGCGACCCCGCCGCCAAGATACTCGCGCGATACCCCAAACAAGTGAGCCTGCTCGCAGGCTACTTTATATATGGAGGTCGCCTGAGGTGAAACGGAGAACGATGAAAAATGTTTTATGCATCATTGACCTCTATAGTGTACCCATTCCCTAGCTCCGCAAAGTAAAACGATCTCGTCAGTCGTCACCACTATTTACTACTACTGTTGATGATCCGCACGTAAAGTTAAATCTTGTTTTAGACTACGAGTATTTTCTCATTTGTCCCTACCAATTAACAAAAACAAGCCGACCTCGTATTGAAACTGGCAGGGTAGAAAACGAGGAAGGTAGAAAGGCCTGAGAGAAACTGAAGAAGGATAATTGAGGAAGAGTTGAAAAAAGCGATTATCACCAATAAGCGTAATATAGCCAAATAACGTCAACAGATACCAACAGAGTGCATTGGTACAACATTATCATCTTACTAATATACTTTTGCTCACCCACAACAGCCAACAAGAATAACAAGAATTTGCTTGCGTTCAAACTGATTTGATCACCCTTTTATCATGTTCATGTCGGAAATGAAAAATGCGTTTACAGCATTTCGTTTTTCAACTAAAAAAATTGATGTATGAAAAACTGCCTTATGCGACAGAGCCATTGCATCATAAATACCTTAGACATGCATGATAACGAGAAAAATCACAGCCATGCATGGTCACTTGACAAAGAGATAATTATTGGCTGTACTATGGGTCATGGAGAAAATGTCTTTTTCTCTGTTTTCTCCTCCGTTTATAGGACAAATCTTTTAAAAATACGTTTCTGTTTGTGGAAAGGATTATTTAAATTTACTATTTTTAAAAAGGCATTTTGTGGTAATTGTAACCATACATTGTTTTCTCAGTAAAATGAATGAATCTATGAAAAATATAAACATATATAAACATGGTGGATTTTTGGCGTGAAAACCTATTTTTCCACCTTCAGTTCCTCTTTTATTTCGTTGCCGTCTTTTTGTGGAATTTAGTAGATGGAGCACTTAACATTTAGTATTTGTCCAGGGTACTAAATATGCAGATTCTCTCATTCTCAGGCCAGTTACTACGGAGAGTATCCAGTAGGAACTGGCGCATGCTCACTCGATCCACTCTCTCCGATGGCCACGCAGCCAGGATGGATCAGAGTGGCGGGTAGTATTAGTGATGTGCAGAAATCTCTTGGCTGTGGAATGTGCGTCGAAATTAAGGGATTTGGAAAAGGCAATGGAATTAGCCCCATCACTGGAGTGAAGAAAGCGATTATAATTGATAAATGTGGGGCATGTCAAAAAGGTGATTAATTTGTAGACTGACGTGAAAAGAACATCAAAGGTTTGGTGATACATTTCATTAAATTATGAAACACTTAATTCGAAAGCTGGCATTTCAAGCGTTATCCCTTCGTCAGAGCGCACTCTTGGGACTGTGGGCTATGTGTGGTTTATTTATTGAACGAAGGTAAAAAGATGAAAAACTAAAACAAAATTTAATTTGAAATTATGATAGAATTTCCACTTCATATGACGAAATGATTAACGAAATAATATTTTAAAGTATATATTTTAATCCAATAAACGCTGAGTTAAGTTCTCATAGTATAAACATGGCACTTTCAGTACATAAAGACAAACGTAGCTTGGTCCGAATAGAATCAAACTGGTGTTGTACTGTATTTTGTTCCAAACACAGGGGGTTATGATCTTTATATCCCTGGAGATGGCAAATGGGACATTGAATCAAAAGCCATTGATTGCCCGACTGTCCCAGGCAAGAATGGTAACATCATGTTTAGATTCACTGGTAGCAACAAGTGGTATATAAAGCTTCAAGCTAGAAACCACAAGTAAGGCGAAACTTTAATCTTTCTATCCCTATTCCACCATCACGGGATCGTCATTCGTCAACGTTTCTCTCAAGTATGAGTACACAATTTATTTTCTTCTAAGTGGTTCTAGCAATTAAAAAAGTTGCAATGAAAACTGAAAAAAAAATGAACTGTTCATCAGCAGAACGGGATTCGAACAATTTGTTTCAGGTTTCATTGCAACTGCATAAGTTGCTAGCATAACTGCCAAGATCTTTAAGGGGCTTATGTCGCCATTTTAGTATTACTTTTAACAAGCCTAAATGACATATTTATATTAGTAGAAAGCCAAAATTGTTTTAAATTATTCTACAACCCTGTGATGGATAATACAATTACAAGTGGTCTTAAAAGCTTTAAAAGACATGTACTGGCGCATTATGCGCCCTCTAGCTCTGGTGCACTATAGTTTTTTTTTCAACCTCCCGTAACCGGACACCTCTCGTAAGCGGACATTTACCCCTGGTCCCGAGCCGGGTGTCCGCTTACGGAAGGTTCGACTGTATTACTGCTCTAAGAGTAAAAATAAGTGTCTTGGGCTGCAGATCGCCAGGACGGAAATGGATTACAACTTGTAAAAATTGGCCTCGCCTTGTGTCGTGGTAAACTGTGTCTCGTTAAAACTCCGATTATGCATGGTTTATTCCCCCTTCGACAATTGACGTGATATCTTCCTCTAGGTGTTCAGTATAAGCATTTCGTGTTTGACAAAGGTTATTAATTTTAATTAATCCCAAGACATAGCTTCTTTGAATTGTACTCATTTGTTTCATCCGCAGTTTATACATATCATTATATCATTCATTTACAATCTTTCTTCGCCATAAACGGGTATATTACGAACTCACAATTGACCAGCAATTCAGTTGGTTTGATAGCTCAGCAGATAAAGCACTGCACCGACAATCGCAGAATCATGGGTTTGAATCCCGTTTAACCCTCATACTACCAAGTGGGGTCCAATGGGACCCCAGCTGATAATCAACTTTTACCATAGCTCACATGGTTGGACAATGTGTTCGAGATTTAAGGAATTTGTCTTTATGAATGAGCCACCTTGAATGCAAATATTACTTTTATATTACACGTGGATATGGAAATGTGGGGCTCATTTTTCTGTTGGGGTCCAAATCGACAACAGCAACAAAAACAATAGCATCGACAGTAACAACAAAAATAAAAACAAACAAAACCCAAATAACGTCAAAACAAATACATTTATGCATCTTATACTACAGTTCATATTTAAAAAGTAGTTACTATGAACATAGTTAATAGAACAAACTGGTTATGAAGCTCAATAAATTTCCAAAAGAGTGTACAAAGCTGCTTTGTTTTATGTTGAACGAACCGTGACCCTGCACATTGTTTTGTTTAACGTGTTAGCCCAAATGTTTCTACTGGTCAGTTGCTCATATGCATTTCAATACCTTTTGTGTTTTGTGCAGGGTCAAGGCAAACGAACAAAAGAAATGGAGAACAAAAACATATAACAAAGGACTGACTGAGTTTCATAACCAGTTTATTCTATTAACTATGCTATGAATCATATTGAATTCTGTGATAGGGTACAAGCGGACCCCAGCAGTCATGATTTGTACTAAGATGTTAAAATCACTTAGGAAGCAAGTTTGTCTACTTAACCATATTCTATTAATTGCAAGGAGCAAGGTTTATTTGCATTCACAATTTTTTTATTATTATTGAACATAAATTTTCTAAAGGTTGTAAACTATTGTAAAGTTTGTTATACTACTTTTGTTATGGGGTCCGTTTTGACCCCTGTTGGTATGATTTGTATGCAAAATAAGTTGGTAGTATGAGTATTAAGCCTGAATTTTCGTTCAGACTTCATTGCAAGTGCTTAAGTTGCCAACATCAACATCACATCCACCTGTCACAAATATGATTATTTCATATATTTACATTCATGTGATCACAATTTAAGAGCGCTGAGTGATATGATATTTTCAACCCTAAGTTGAGAGATATGGTAATACATTTATATAGTACAATATTCTGGTATTACATAATTATCCTCAATTAACGCTGGAACTGCGTCATTTATGATCTCATCCCACCCACCCAGGAATACGTCCCCTAATATTTTCAAACAATGATGCAGGTTCTTTCCGCAACCATCTGAGCTTAACCAAGGTTTTAAGCACAGCCAGCAAGATCGTATCAGTTATTTGAAGTCCTTTATCCGGGTGGTACGACCGGGATTTGAGCCCGCGACTTCCCGCTCTGCAGTTTGATGCTCTATCAAGGAAAAATCTAATAGCCGCGGGTCGCGGGTCGCGGGTCGCGGGTCGCGGGTCGCGGATCGCGGATCGCGGGTATAAGTCGCAGGTCGCAGGTATGAAAAATTCGTCGCGGGTCTAAATTTACTAAAGTCGCAGCAATTAGAAAAATCCTGCAAGACAATAGTCACTCATGTTTTTACTACATTTTGACTTAATCTGTGATCTGTATCTGAAGAGACGCACGCCGATAGCAACATGAAATGTTTCACGGTTTCGCAGCTTGACACCGGACTCCTAAAATATATCTGAAGGATAACCAAACAGTCTCTATTTGTCTTATAGGCTGGGGTATTTGTCTTATAGCGTGCTACAGTATACTACCCTTTCTCGAAGCTCACCTCTGCACGTTAATTGGCTTTTCTAAACATTTTATCTATGGACAAATATCTGTGCATAGCCCATGCACCATTAAAATAAAGTTATTATTCATTTAATCATTCCTTATTTTTAACAAACCTCGCGAAGTTAAAAACCGCAAACATTTCAAACTTTGAGCAATTAGACATCTGAAAGTCCAACATTGAAGTTGGTTACTTGACCATCACAAAGAAAAAATATATCTTCATATATATCCATCTATCTTCAGAGTTCCTGTAGCTGGTATGGAAGTGCTTAAGCCTGACGGAAAGTATTCCTGTCTAAAGAGGACAAGCGATAACTATTTTACAGGCGATGGGCTTGGTGTGGTGTCTTTTCCGATGAAAGTACGGGTGACCGCAGTGACAGGGGAACAGCGGGAAGCGGTTTTACCATCGCTGCAAAACAACAACAATATTCTGAGTGATGTACAGTTCTCTGGATTTGAATCGGGACGTAAGCTGCTCTTGAAAAATAACCGAATATTGGGATAATCACCTGTTCTTATTCCTCCCATCTTATATTCCAATTTAAAATTAATGATAAAAAAAACTGGCAAACAAACCAAATATGACTATTATGACCCACACATGTCGAGCTATTCCATATAAAGCAGGGTCTGCTTGCTGCTCGCTGCTCACAAGTTGTATCTACATCTTTCCGCGCAGGACATTACTATTAAAAACTACGCATTCGTTCTTGGAGCCTTTGGTTTTTATGTTCAGCGAAGAGATAAAAAAGAATCATGCAATCGATCGAGCTTATCTCAGTTTACCTGGTACCATTGCTGTGTTCTTGTTATTAATTTAACCCTATTTAGACCGGGCTTTTTTTCGAGTTCCTGAGCCTGGGAGAGTGGGCACGTAAAAGTTATGCCCCCTTTCGTAACTTCAAGAACATTAAAGCTATGATAATGAAACTTGGATGGTATACAGCTATTTCAATCAACGTTGTCGGATGAAAGCTCAAAGCCGGTACAAGCCAAGATAGTTGGGAGCGGCGCAAAAGAAACGATTTTCCCGCTCGTCGCATCGCTCATTCGCGCCGTTTCTTTTCGTTTCGCCGCTCTCAGCTATCTGCATGCCTGGAACAGGCGCTCGGTTTACTCGTTCGGTGTTGACTTGTAGGCTTTGAGCTTTGAGCTTTGATCTTTCACCCGACAGCGTTAATTGAAATAGCTGTATAATACATCCAAAACTGTTTCCTTTGAAATCGGCAAAATGGGACAATAACCTGCGAATTACGTCATTAGTTTTGTACAGCCGCCATCTTGGATTTCTCGATTTCTCATGCAAAGCCTAAGAAAACCGCCTAAATTGGCTAAAAAATATCAAAAAGCAATAAATAGACGCTAACATGGTATAAAAAATGTAAAACTTATGACGATAAACTTACAAAATTAAATTAACAGGTAAAAAAAATCCAATTTGAAAAAACATGGCTGTCAAAAAAGTTTGGTGTTTGGTGGTGTTGAAAAAGATTATTTGTTTGCACATGAAGCTAGTGATTGACCCTTTATATGAAAATCTGTTTTATAGTTTTCTTCTTTGGTAAGCTCCTGCCTCGCTTCGGGATGAAATTAATTCGCGTTAGCTCAGAATAAAGATTAGCATATCAAGCAACTGCTTAGAAATCTACCGAGTTTGAGTTGTTTGCTACCCTCAGAAATCAAGTGATTTATTTGCATGATAATATAAAAATCGACATGGCGACTATCGTGAATAAGCTAGGCCTATATATTGTTTCTTCTAATTAATTTTTTCTGCAGCTGGTCCAGCAAGTATCAAATGCGCAGGTCAGGGAAACCAGCCTCCTTATCCCCCGGGGGGTATGGGTGAGTAGTAGTTGTGTTTGATCAGAAATCTATATATAGGGCGCTTACTATTTGTCAGACCTGGCTGGCCTGACCGGTTAGTTCGTCAATAGCCGGCGCCTGGAATGCGCTTGTTTGAAGACCTGTTTCTACAAGTCCTTCAAAATCAGTGTGAATGCTGTTTACGAATTGACAAATAATGGTATACTATCTACCAATTAACTAATCTGGCCGACCACTTCTAACAGACCAGTGGTAAGCGCCCCATGTCCTTCAGTAATGAGTACTCAGTAAAATATGTATTACTAGCCGAATGGCGACAAAGATAGCATACAAGAAAGTCAGTGGCATAACTTCTGTTCTGAGTCACGATTACATTCAGTGTTTTTTTTTGTATTGTCTTTGTTTTGTATTGTCTTTGGTCTCTAGCTCCTGGTGGAGGCGGTGGACCAAGTGCTCCTGCACCACCACCCTCTGGTGTTCCAACTCCAGCACCAACCTCTGGTATTCCACCACCAGCACCAACATCCCCTCCCCTGGAACCAACAACGGGAGGAGGAGGAGGGGGAGGGGGAATATCTGCTCCTGGTACTGCCAGTGGGGGAGGAGGAGGTAAGACATTTAGTTATGAATCTTTCAAAATTCACTTTGTCGGATAGGCGATCCTAAGTGCTCATATGGTGGGAAGCATAGGACAGAAGGCACGTAAGGAAGACACTAGGTTGGGCACCAGGGACCAGGGTGGCTGTCAAGCGATTTACACGTCAAAATATCGATTTGAAGGTCGGTGGTTTAAGCCTGGTTTCTGCTTTCTTGTTGTCCACAAACTCAAACGTTATAACCACCTTGTACAGCACAATAAACGGAACCACAGGAAAGTAGTGCTCAGTAGCTTTCATACTTTGGTCATACTTTAGGATTTCATCCACAGGATCAAAAGTTAGAACCACTTTGTACAGCATAATAAACAACATCACTGGCTTGTCTTCGCTCCCTACAATGTGTTCATGACTGGTGCAAAACGCTCAGAGAGAAGTTGTCAAAAGCAATCGAGATTGTTGTGAAATACTGGAAACAAAATATTCCAGGAGAAACGAATGACACTTGTCTCCTCTTTGGGTATAGAATTTGACAATGTTGGAAAGTAGCATGTTCTGCCTTTAAATCTAAAAATGGCTTCAAATTTTTGCTATATTAGGTACACCTGCCAACTCACGCCTGCAGATCAAAACCATTGATCTCACGGACTACTTGTTCATACGTCTTCGGCAACTTTCGGAAATCGTCGGAACATCTGGAAATCTTCGGTAATGTTCTGAAATAGTCGAAACGTCTTCCAAAATCAATCAGGGCCGCGCGCGTTCGTACGCCAAATGAACCCTGGTACGCAGAATAACGCACTTTATAGATTGTGTTTTATTTTCAGCTGGCTCAGATTTCTGCAAGGGTAAACATGGCGGCACATATCCAGACCCCGACGATTGCGCAGGATTCATCATTTGTAACATTGGCAAAGCACATCGACAAAAGTGCGCCCCTCCTCTACTCTTCAGCGGCGCCTCCATGAACTGTAATTTCCCTGATAAGGTGGACTGCGGCTCCAGACCCAGAAAATACGGTGATTCTGCACAGCGGTTTGATTCAGGTATATTTTATGATAATCACATGAAGTCTTCCGGCCCTGCAGGTACGCAGGGTAGGTATAATACATTTGAACACGATTATATGAAACATCCATATTAATTGTTTCGTTCATCAGGGGGTTTTAGAACAGACTTCAGAGTGTTTTCAAATTAAATTTAAATCGTCAGACCGAATGTTTCACCCTTAAAAGCCGTTAGCAAGGAACCGTTCTTGCATTTTTAATGTAATGTATGTAATGTATCAAGCACGAGGAAGAGAGAGGCGCAGTCGAGTTTTCTTTAACCCACATCTTAACACCGACCAAACTGACCAATAAATGCGGAGAAAACGAAGGAATAAAATCCCCAAAATCTATGCAAATGAAGACCGGATTTCCTAACCTCCTTCACAGTAGCGATTTCCTTTGTGTTCTCGTCATGAATTGTTAACGAAGTTCAGAAGTATCTTTACATTACGTAAATCTTATAACAATAGCCACTGCTACCTTTGAGCTGATCAAAACGAACACGGCCGCTGAAAACGAGACTGCATGGTGGCTTCCCATCTCGTCCCAAAAGCCCGTGTTCCTTTTGGTCAGCAGAAAAGGTAAGCGTCGGCGCTCAGCTAGCTTTTGTGCTCATTAAAGGTACCCTAGAATTCTATGTTGCCGTTGAGGATAATACAACAATCTATCTACAATGTAGTACGCCAGGAGCCCATCCTGTTAACCGCTCGTAATCAAGGTCCCTGGCTATTTTTCAGAAACCTTTATATTTTTTTTTTCAGACTCAGCTTTATCTTCTGTCTACACGGAAGTGCAAAACACGCAGGGCAATTTCTCTAAGCCTGCCGTCCAGTCCAGTCCAATATACCATGCCATATAAACACACACGGCAGTCCTTTCGGTCCTGTAGTCCAGTCCAATGTTCCATGTCAAATTAACACACAAATAAACATTTTGGGCAATCATTCCAGTCCTGCACTTCAGTCCAGTCCACCGTGGCAGATAAACACACAAAACAGCTCCTTTACTTCTGCAGTCCAGTCCTGTCCACCACACCGAAGGATTTTTGTCCTGTAGTCCAGTCTAGTTCATCCATCATACCAGATACACAGAGCCGTCCTTTATCTTGCCAGTTGCCAAATAACATCCGCCCAACAGAGGACAGCAGTTTGCTTTGCAGATAGAGTTTGCTTTAGTTTTAAATGAATACAGCTATTTCAATTAACGTTGTCGGATAAAAGCTTAAAGCCAAGACCGCAAGGCAGTATGGGTTAGGGTAAATAGCATTGCTTAAAAATCCCATACTACCTTGCGGTCTTGGCTTTTCGCCTTTTTCATCCGACAACGTTAATTGAAATAGCTGTATGCATTATTCATTGTGCTCAAGCCATTTCTTACCCTTGGCACTGGCTGTATTCGGTTTGAGCTCTGCCGGTTGGTTCATTGGATTGTCTGCATCTGTTGTGATTGGCCAGAGTGATAACCTTGATTTTGGTTTCACGACACCCAAAACTAAACAAACCATGAAAATTAGTTTTAAAATATAAGGTTATGGATAAGTGTCTGGTTTATTGTTTTGTTGTCTGTTATCAAGCGTCGGCAGTATTTTTAGCACGTGGTTACTCCCCGAGGGCTGAAGATATATGTTGACTAAGGCCCCGTCCACACTAATGCGTTTTTGAAAACTCCGTTTTTGATCCCCAGAAAACGGATAAAAAGATTTGCGTCCACACTAGGAGCTGAAAAACGATGATCCAAAGATGCGTTTTCATCACCAGGCTCTGCTCGGACGTTTTTCTGTTCAATACGCATGCTCCAATAGCGTCAGCAATACTATGCGTTACTAGTTGTGACGTAAGCGTTTTTGAAAAGCTCCGTTTTTGTCGTCCACACTAAAACGATAGACCTGCGTTTTCAAAAGTCTCCACTTTAAAAAGCGTTTTTGAAAACCTCCGTTTTCATCGATTTCATTCTCCGTTTTTGATCGTTTTAGTGTGGACGATCAGTAAAAACGTATAAAAAAGTATGCGTTTTCAAACGAAAACGCATTGGTGTGGACGGGGCCTAAATATGCACATGTATAAAGTTAATGGAAATTAATTGAATAAATAAAATCTGAAATTTAAACCAATGAATATTCAACGACTAACAGCTTTTAAACCATAAGATAATGTAAATGGGACGCGCTTCGTTTTCAGTGAAGAAATCTAACTTGTTATTCTCTTACCCGTTAGCAGTCAGCTTTGGAACATCAAAAGTAAGTCATTAATTTATTTATCATCGATATTGTGGGAGTGGTCGCCCAATTTCCAGAGCACTAGTCCCATGTTTGAAAACAATCAACTATACATATGCTTAATATAAAAATAGGTATAAAATATATTTATAATACTGAAGTATAAAATACGGTATTGGAAATTCTCTTCGGTTGTATCGCATTCAGAAGAGAATTGATTTCGGTTCGCTATTGTTAGAGCATCCTCGCCAAGACCCAGGGGCAGTTAGTCGGGGAGGGACGTAGTAAAAACTCGGCAAAAATCAGCGCGACGAAAGTTTTCAAGAGCGAGCGTCCGCTCTTGAAAACTTTCGTCGCGCTGATTTTTGCCAAGTTTTTACTTCGTCCCTCCCCGACTAACTGCCCCTGGGTCTCCGAGGATATTTGTTATCCGTTGAATGCTGGCATGTTTTATGCCGATGTACGTTATGTGCATGCACGTGCATTTACTATGCCCGTGGACGTCTGTATAAATAGTTGGTTCTTTAGTAGAGTGAATTCGTACAATCCGTGTTTTATATGGTCTTATATGCTAATGAGCCGCGTTATATTCTAATGAGCTGTGTACAATAAAACAAAGGAAATTATCTATTTTCGAATTGCCCATAATACACTTTGTTTGCCCCCCAAATTTTTTGGGAGGACAGCATATTCCCAATAGCATTTCAAAACAATAGTTTATGCAAAATTTGGGAGATAAACAAAGTGTATTATGGGCAATTCGAAAATAGAGAATAGACCTCTTTAGCAAGCTTGAATGTTTTGTTTTCCCAATGTAGGACATGTGATGTTCTCAAGGGAATTTGTCCTTTGTCTTTTTATAAATTATGCATACATATGCACGAGAAGAAAACAAAATTTAAAAGAAACAGTTCTCCAGGGTAACATCACATGATCTACATTCGGAAAACAAAACAGCTGACTTTTTAGTAAGGGTTAGACAATGAACGCGAGTGTTCTATGGGATATAGTGCCTCGAGCATAGATAGAAGGCCACGAGGGCGTAGCCCGAGTGGCACTTCTATCTGATGCGAGAGGTGCTATATCCCATAGGACACGAGCGTTCATTGTCTAACCGTCTTAGAAAATGGGAGAGATTGTAAGCATTTGTTGCACTGACAACTCCAAATTCAGTTAGGAATTTTGCCATTTTTTGGCGGAGGGCATCTGGTTCCAAATATGTGCTATTGTGTTTGTATAGAGTACTATATGAGGGCTGCTCAACACTCAACCACTACTTCTCAGGTTGTAGGCATTAACACGGGGCTGAAAAAATTACTTATATAAGAAGGGCCATGCAGTTTAAAGCTTTTAAAAGTCCATAGAAACCAAGGTGAGGCATGACCCGTTAGATCTCAGTACAGTTTTGCCTATATTTAAAAGTGTTGTCAAGGCATAAAAATTGGCATTCTCGAGTTTGTTATTCAGTTTCTTCAGTTCCTGAGGGCAGCAGTATTCCAGATGTGGTAACGTATAGGATTTGTATAACGAGACAGGTGTATCCATGGGCACCACATCGGATCAATACAAACAGTGATAAGCTAAAACAGACCACCGCAAGGACCGATCAAACAATGTGAAAAGGCATTCTCTTAAAATGGCACTGGTTGGCCACACCTGACATACATGATCAGCGCTCAAAACTAGAAAGCAGACAGCTGTTTCGGGATTTTTGGCCCTCGTCAGTGCGCCGTAGCTAAAACATAATGAGACTCAGTGACACTTCACCTGCACCTATCCCATATATGTCGTTAATCATTCTAGAAAGAGCTACGAGAAAAGATTGCGCAACGGTCACGCCACAGACAATTGTGGCACCTCAACCGATACATGTCAGCGCCATAGCGAAAGAAAAGGGAAATGGCCAAAACATATAGGTTCCCTAGAAATTTCGAAACCGCGACGGATCCTACGAATTTCGAGATGTCAGTTCCATTCTTCTGAGATTTTCGGATTTTAGTAATGGCTTCTCGTATTTTTTTCTGAAAATCGCGCTTTTCCTTCGATGTTTTCTAGAATTTTCTGAAAAAATTTAAGCCCTTAACGATTTTCTATATCGATTTTGGATTTATAGCGAGGAGAGGATGAAGAGAGTTCTCTGTCGCCCTAGAAGATTCGATATCACATTTGAAATCCCTAGGGAGGAAGAAACAGTGGAACTAAAACTCGCTGGCCGATCGCTTCGAATCGACCCAGAAACCACTCAAGACACAAGTAAACACACAAAGAAGTTCTGGTGAGCCAGTTTTATTCAAATATCGTTCCGAATTTTACGCTCAAATTCGAAGTGAATTTTTCCCATACAAATTCTATATAATTTCGCTATTACTTATTTCAAATTACAACGTGTAAACATCACTTGAGCTTGGGCTACCTGTGCTTAGACCAGCGGAAAATCATCGTTCGTCAGCTGCGCTTTTTTGCCGGGTTTACCAAAAGAAGGGCTCTAAGAGCCTTCTCGTGAATCGTGAAGCGTGGATTCTCACGCGCGTCTGCTAGCGAAATTACTGAACAGATCACTCGCAAAACAAGAGACGCTTTATAAACGAGTTTATTGCTTCTCGGACAACCGATCCCCTTGTGTAGGGTTCCATTACAACAAAGTGGCAGTTACGCATGAACAACAACGCAGTCACAAATAATGTCAAGCATTCGTTTCGCCACAATACAGTAACTGTAGCCTGCAGAACAGGCGTAAGTTTTTTGCGTTTTTGAGGCGAGTGCGCGCGGAGCGCGAGGGACCGCACTCGCCTGAAACTGAAACGCCTACAAAATTACACTTGTTTTGCACGGTTTCGACTGTTGAAGAGAAATTCGCCCAACGCGGTTTTCAGGAGCTTCCTAGAAGAGAAAAATACACAGGAAAACACAACTGGCGAGCCTGTTGTTACAAATGCATTCAGATTATTTACGGCGTTTTGAAAGTCAAGTGCAAATTATAGACATAATGACAATTCTTTGTTCTCTTCATTGTTTAAGTTTCTGTTTAGCACTGTTTTATTAGACAAAGTTCGTTGATAACTCAGCAAAAAACCGGGAAATTTTTCATTCGCATGTAAAAGGACATATAAAAACACTACCATTTTTTTAGCGTAGAAAATTTGCAAAAGAAACTGGGGAAACCCAACAATTGATCCGCCGGCCCAAGGGCGCTTAGCTCCTCTTGATTATGAAACGAAATGTTGAAGCCTGTGTAGCTGGCGGTGTTTTTGCGCGCAATGCTGAATTAGGCTATGTCTACACTATACCGGATAGCTTATCATGTCGACATGAAAAATACTCCGGCCTGGTGTGAACAGAAACGACCCAGAACTGGACATTTATTTCATTTTCAGTGGTTTTCAATCCTCGCTCCTAGTTGTTGACTTCCGCTACGATTCGGTTCGATTGCCTGTTCACACTGCCCCAGAGAGTGGCACGAGAATCTATCCGATATGTGATTCACTTTCACGAGCGCCGCGTCGCAGCGGCGCTCCGGAACAAAAATCGTTCCGAAACTACATTGTAGCGTTTCATGTGTGAACAAAAGGCCAATCCGGTATGGTTTTCGTGCCGGCGCAAGAGCTATCCGGTATAGTGTAGACAAAGCCGCGAGGAGAGCGCGGGCGGTGAAGCCGCGAGAACGAGCCGCGAGGGACTTCTCCGCTCGAGAGAATGCTCGAGTGCATTGACTTCTACTGTGATTTGCGTGTTGTTCCATTTTTGAAAAATCCATTTGAAGTCCACAGATCGGTTTTTATTTTCTATACTGAGTTTGAAGTAAAAAAAATTGAACAGAAACAGATTTACAACGATAAAAAAAATGTTCGCGTGACATAAATGTGATACTCAATACTCTGGGGAATTAAAAAAAAAGTTTACATCTGAGAAATTAATCGAGTTAAAATTTGCATATCTGTCCCCGTATACTATATCTCGTTCAACGCTTCGCGTTTTCACGAGATAAAAATGACCATTCCGTATTTCACGTTCTACATTTCTAAACCGGATCAAACCTGTCTGACTCGCAGACACTCGTGACGTAGTCCGTACTCGTATTACTCGTATTTGTTTTCGAAGGATTTTGCCTCTTCTTGGTCTGCTTACTGCTGCAGCTCATCACTTTGAGCATTTTGAGGCTTTTTGCCTTCAAGGTACTGTATTATTACCAACAGTTTATTGTTATATTGCTTGCCAGTCCAATATATAAATCGGCCAGTGTTTTTAGCTTAATCGGCCCCTCGAGTTAAGCAATTAATCAACTTCGGCATGTCAGTTAAAATTTCTTATATCAGCGAAAACACAGTTCGGTCGTCTTGAGAAATTAAGTGTATTGAACCTTGCAGTAGGTTGCTATAAATTTAAAGACCCGTTTGTAGTTGAATATTAATTTACATTGATATGACAGAAGCCACTCAGTATCGGAATGCTTTGAAGAACGAGGCACATTTGTTATTCAACGAGATGCAAAGAGACGGCATTGTCTGCCTCACTGCAGGCTGTATTTAAAAACGCAATTTCAAACATTTAAGTCTTGTTAACATTTATTCCTTTCGCTTATAAGCGCCACTCCATCACTAGCTTGTATTTTTCACTTTGCTACCATTATATTAATATTCTTTTTCTTTTAGAGCGGTCTAAAATGCTCAACATTGAGCGACGGACCTATGCGGTAAATAAGCTTAAATAAATATGGAAATGCGGGTTTTTCTGCAGTTTAGCCACCATTACCAAATAAATTATGACTATGTACCTGTACTCAAGAACTAGAGCGATTTTCTTTGAACCGTGAAATAGTTACTAAGCTAGTAGGCACTATTAGACACTATTAATTCCATTGTTTTCTTTTGTTTAGTTTTTACTAATTTTGATTATTAAATTGCTAGATCACTTGTATACATTTATTCCGCAATATTGAACACAGTGAAGCTGGAAAGATTTCCGTATAACCCAATACATCAGTTATGCATACCATTATTAAAACTGAAACAAAAGCCAAAACAATAGAACGCAAAAAAAAGCGCATATCTATCTAGTGAAAATCAAGTTATTTCCTGCTTAAAAGTTGTTGACCGGCCAAAACCGGCCGTAAATCGTGCGTGATTATCCGCATGTACGCGAACTCGCCCCTGCCTCCCCTAGAAAGTTATTTTGGTCCCAATTGTTAGAATAGCTTCAGGAAGGTTAAACCAATCAGAATCCGTCTTCTGTGCATATGTTTGGGTTTTAGAGGGGATTAGAGAGAAGCAGTTTATCAGTCAGAGAAAAATATCACATTGCAAACAAATATGGGCTAAACTACAGAATACCCCGCAACTTATTTGCATCGTATTGAATAACAATAGTACCTATTGTTTCATGCCTCGTTCTTCAAAGAGTTCCGACATATACATAACATGAATCAAATTTGCAGGGTATTCTGCAATCGAAGGGCTCCCGACAAGAACGTCCTAAGTATGTTTTTGGTAACTTTCACTTAAATTGTATGTTTTAGGCCTTTAAAAGCACAGTTTTGTCAAATGAATGATTATATTATTGTTAAGGTACTTAAAGGGAGGGTTTCATGGTTCTGCGCATGTGCACAGATTAAAATGCTTTATTTGCTTACTTACCAATGTTATCGGTAAAAAAAACCACTCACATTTACTTCAATAATTACATACTATAATTAGTCCAAGCAAAGCGAAGGATGACCAAAATTCACAGAAAATTTCAATGGATTACACCGACAAAGTCAAACCCGAAGGATTTATTCTACGTTCTGGTGGCTTTCATGGCGCACATTGGTATGTAAAATCATCCATTCAATCAGCGACATTTTCACAGGCAAATTTCCCGCCAGAGTTATCTACTCTCTTCCGATTGGTCTAAACAATGAATTTAAATGGCTTACGCCATAGTTTGCACATGCGCCGAACCGTGAAACCCTCCCTTTAAAACAGATCCAAAATGGCAAAGAAAATCCACATCTTTGAGAAAATGTTTTGGCCTACTATGACACTTTATGGCCCCCCAGGACACCCTATGTATCTTTTCAAAAAAAAAATTATTATGTTCAAAGATGTAGAAGATTTGTTGACCTGGTTTAAATCCTTTCAGTCATATTTACATGATCCAGTCATAATTTCACTATTCCACTAGCCAAAACCACCAAGTATCAAGGAAGCTTCCGCATAAATGGAGCGCGCACTTTCAACCAACTTCCTATAAGTATAAGGAATAGTTTAAATATCGAAGAGTTTAAGGCCAAGGCCAAGCGCCATTTCAAACGCTAGAAAGATCACAGCGCACAATATCAATTCGAGATGTATTGTATTATATATGTAATCTGTAACGTCGTGTTTATTTACTTTACTTTGTAATATTTATGTTATACAGGACTCTAATCAAACACTAATTAGATGTTCCTGTTAAAATATTGAATTAAAATAAATAAAAAAAAATAACAAATTAATTTTGGCAAGCGAGTCCCTTTTGAGGCTAAAAATCCAAGATTTCAGTGGAAATTTTCCAAAAACGTACTTAGGACGTTATTGCCGGGAGCCCTTCAATTGCTCCCTGAAAGCGATGCATTTATAAATCGCAAAGTGAGGGTATGTCTTCCTTAAGCGAAGTGGCAGATTTTTCTAAGAATTTTCAATCTTTCCTAGAAAACTATGGTAAAGAAAATAACATTTTTTAATGTGGATTTACTTTTTAAGAAACATTTCATAGACTGTTTCTTTTGTAGTTTTTGAGAAATTTTTAGAAAACTCGGCCACATTTGGTTGAGCAATTGTGCAAGAAATTTTAGCATATTTTCTTGTGTAGACAATTTCCTCATTGCGATTATTTAACGCGTTTTGCTTTTGAGAGTATTCTAATAGATATTTGAAAAAAAATTTCAACTGAGAGAATTTGTTGTCCTTTTCCTGAGTAATTGGTCTGGAAAAAGATCTTTTGTAAACAAAACCGGATTTGCATTTAAATTTTCCTCGCATCGCAGAATCCAAAATGCCTTCGTAATTTTTGATATTTTGACTCGTTAATGCAACTGATGTTTTTTATTCGAAAATCGTTGACACCAATTATTCTGGACTGAGATGTTGTTTTTTCAAGTCTGTGTTCGCTCTTATTCTTATGCGCATTGCTCAGTTTATTATCATTCCTTGATTCGCGTTGATTTGTTTAAAAACTGAGAAATCGTGCAGGAGTGAATGGGTTAACCAAACATATCAACTAGCTTTTCTCCAACTTTTGTTGAGATAGGAAATACCGAATACTGCTTGCATACAGAAAACAGGGATTCTGACAGGGCGCGCGGGTGCGGGACCGCACAATTCGGTCAAATCCGCACAATTCCTAAAAATCCGCACAATAGTGAAATATTTGCTTAAAATTTTAATTAAATCAGGTATTTATATTGATTACCAAGATTTTGAGAAACGTTTTTGGCTATTTTCTGCCCATTTTCCTGCCAAACAATCGAGAAATCCCTCGACGATTGCTTTCCTCGAACAGCTTGAGCGGATCGATATAAAAACAACAAGGCGTTCTCTTCGACGTCCTGGGAACTAGTCTCAGTTTTTCTTCTTTCCGACTTCCTACAGAATTTTTTCGCGTAGCATTTTAGTTGTCGTTTTCCAGACATTATGTCGTTTTTCTTAGCAGCCTGTTGATATTTTTTCGAGCGCTTTCGCTTCCTCTTTCAGTTTAATATGTCGGGGACCGAAGAAGAAACACCGAAGAAATGTACTCGGTCACGCCGAAATGAATGTCACTCTGTCTGAATTATTTTCGCTAAGAACTGATCAAGTTTGCGAATCGACAAACAAACTATTAAAGCGCTGGAACTTCGGATTGATAGGAGAAAATTATTAAGTTCTGATCAGGATACTGGATTTTATCTTTTCAATCAAGTGAAAGACGTTTTCATTCGGGAAAATGCAAAACAAACATGCTATCAAATTACATTAAGCACGCAATTTGCATACATCTCGAGGTTGTGTGTTTGCGGCAAACTTGCGAAGAAATTGTGTGAACCTTTAATGGAAATTATTCACACTACAAAAAATGTACGGATTTTTCAGAAAGGAACTCGCTCAGATCGGAAACATTTTATTTAGAGGTGGTATTTCGGTTTTACCCGATCGAGTTCATCATGTCACGCAATGTGATTTTGTTGGGACAAATAAACTTTGGTGAAGAAAAACAGCCGCAAATTGGCGATTGCTGGGTACATTTTAATCCCCAAAGTAAAACATCCATTTGTATTTTTCATTTATGCAGAATTTCCTCCATGTCATATTTTTCTGGCCTGGCTAGAACACTGGTGATTGAATATTTGGTTGGTCACAGGATTGCGCAATCCCGCACAATTTCCCGCACAATCGAAGTTATTTCCCGCACAATTTGCCCCAAAACTCCCGCACAATTTTGGATTTTTTCCCGCACCCTGTCAGAATCCCTGAGAAAATCAGGCTAGGTTACCGAACAAACTTTCGATATAAATAGGAATATTTTATGCACAATTTATTTCTGATTCATGCAATTTTACACAGTATTTTCATTTCCGGTTAGCTGCTATACACTACTGCCCCAGTTGTTCAAAAGTGGATAGGGCTATCCACCGGATAAATCACTATGCAGTGGATAACACAAAGGATTTTGTTAATACTTATCCACTGGATAATGATTTATCCAGTGGATAGCGCTATCCATGTTTTGAACAACCGGGGTCAGTTTGATAGGAAAAATCTGCTGATGCGTGCATCAATGCATGATGAGTGGAGGTCACACAAGCATGCTGCTAAAAATGCACCCGTTCAAATTATTCTGCCGTTTAAAGATCAAAGATCAGCTGACGTTGTGCGAAGACAGCTTTCCGATCTTGGAAAGAAAATAAATAGTGATCTACGTCCAGTATTTACGAGCAAGAAAATCGCTGATGAGATCAAAGTAACAGAATTTTTTTTTTAAAAATCAAACTGTCATCATACAATATATGTAAACATGCAGGTAGAAAACTCCAGACAATTTACCTGTTAACTCAGGTTCAATGCAAACAGGTACAAAACTTGCATTACCTGTCCAAATTGTACCAGCATAGATCCAAACTGTATGATCATAACAGCTGATCAGATAAATGGCAAAATATTTGTTTCAGAATTGATTTAAAGTGGCTATGAAGTGAAAAATTATTAATGCTCATTTGAAAGGCTTTTCAAAATAATTTAGAATGGCATTTTCCGATTTGAAATATCTTTTTTCTTTTCAGAGATATTTGAGTTTTTGTGTTATGCAAATTAGCAAATTGATGACATCATGAATGCTTCCATTGAGAAGATAGATCACAAAATCAAGAATATCTCTGAAAATATGAGTGATGTTATTCAAACTTGGCACCAATAATGACCTTCAAGAAAGGTACAACATGTCGCAGAGCATGTTGTAACCATGGCAACACTCTTGGCTCCAGTCCCTTTCTGTTGTAAACCATATAAATTATCTCAATTTCCAATCAAATCAGGCGAGACAGACAGTCCTACTTGAAACACAAATAGAGCCCATGTTGCTGTAGGTTTCCTAATAAACTCATTTAGAGTGAATGATGTTTGGTTAAGACAAAAATGGGAAGGTCAGTTCTGCAATAACTTGATCTGGAAGCAAAACTGTTGCCATGGCAACAGCACAATGGGTACATCATTTTATGCCTTGTTACATGTAGATGTACATTGCTGGTGCCAAGTTTGAAGAGCACCGCTCCAATAGTTCTAAAGATATTCTATATTTTGTAAATTTGTCTTCCTTTAGAAGCATTAATGACGTCATCACTTTTTACACAAAAACTTGAATATCTCCAGAATGAGAGGCAACATTTTAAAACAGAAAGCGCTATTCTTCTTGTCTTCAAAAGGTCTTTCAAATAAGCTTCAGTTATTTTTTACTTCATAGGCACTTTAAATACTTTAATGTATTCTGAACCACAGCTTATCCTGTGTCATTATTTAGATTCCACCAAAATCATGACCACTGAACTGGACCATTCCTGCCTATTACAATCAGTTAATGAATGCCCTGAACCAAGAAATGCTGAGATGAAAGGTAACCTCCCATCATGGTTGACTGGGACATTGCTTAGGAATGGGCCTGGCAGATTCGAGTGTGGCGACACCTCGTTTAATCACTGGTTTGATGGCAAAGGACTTTTGCATGGCTTTCACATACAAGATGGTCACGTGACATACAATAACAGGTTTGTGCAAAGCCAAGGTTATGCAGATTCTGTAGAACGTGGCAAGGCTTGTCATGTAGAATTTGGCACTTTTGTTCCCCCGGACCCATGCAAGAATATCTTTGCTCGCTTCTTCTCACAGTTCTGGGGAGAAAAGGTTCCCTCTGATAATACAATGGACTCTGTGTTCACAATGAAAGATAAGATGTACGCAGGTTCTGACAGTAACTTCATCTTTGAGATTGATCCAAAGACCCTGGACACTTTGAAGATGGTGGACTTCACAAAAGAGTTCCCAGGTACAGTATTGTGAAAAAATCATGCAAGCAAAATACGTGAATTTTGTTCTTCGTTCCCACCAACTTTTGTCCAAAGTGTGCTCGAAAGTTTGAGCGAAATTTTGTGGCGTTATTCGTAAGGTTATTCAGCGTGAAGTTGTGTAATACGGCTGAGTATTTTTACGAGTCAGTTTTTATTTTTTTCCTCGAAAAAATAAAAACTGACAAGTTAAAATGCCGAGGCGTCAACTTTTTGCTGAATAAATTGTTTTTTTATACGACATTCTCCTAAAACTAAGTTTTTGAAACTGTTTTTCCTAGCGCACGGTCAGAAGAGTGTAATAAGTTAAACGTGTCATATTTGCACTCGTTTTGATGCACATTTGCACTCTAGAATAACAGAGCAATATTTCGCTGAAACAAAGGGCAATATTATTTTTGTCGCATTTTCGGGACCTCATCGAAAATTTGTGGTCATCAGTGAAATGTTGCCAGCAGGAAACAAAATTTTGCTTGGCAATAAATGGAAGTACATCAGTGTTCGCGCAAAGTTCTCCAAACGATTGAGACAACCTACTGGTCATCAGTAACTTACACAAAAATTTAACCGAGCATATATAAATAAAACAATGTAAAACTCGAGTTCAGCTACCGACATAGCGACATTAAAGAACTTACCATTATTTTTACAAACTTGTCTGATTACGAACTCAGTTCATTCTACAAAAAAATAGCCAAATCATATTCCTCCAAATAGTTTTTAAAAACAATTCCACAAAGGATAATGATTTTTTGTCTTGGCCAAGGTTATGCCCGATTATGTTAAGTTTCATCGTGACAATTAATTCCCTCGTTTTGCAAAGCGACATCAAATTATAATCGTTTACAGCTTAACGTGGCAGATCGAAGGTGTCCGAGTTTTCTATGAATATAACAAGGCTTTGAAAAGATTTCTGGGTGTTTCTTGGTGTTGCGGAAGCCATTGTTGGTTAGCTTTTGTGTTTTGGTGTGGGTATTGTTCAGTGTCTTTTGAATCTTTTGTTTTACGTCATTTTGTGATCACACCATCCGCAACACCAATTAAGAAACTACTAATGTAAAATTAAGCTTTTAAATTAAAAACACTTGCTATACATATAGTTATTAAAATAACCAGTGAGCGTAGTGTTTATCTTGAAAGTTCTATACTGTATTTAATTGTTATTAATATGACCACATTTCTATGGCCCTTTGATGATTTCTAATAGATTTCCACTCTATTTCCAACCAGGTGACTTAAAGATTGATTCTACAACAGCTCACCCACACACAACCCCAGACGGTTCATTGATCAACATCTCTGTTACGCATGGCCGAAATCCCGTTTACAAAATCATCCAAATACCACCCGCCTCAGGAAAGGCAGGCGAGACTCCTCTAGAGGGGGGTAAAGTTGTATGCCGCATCCCACCCACGAGTGGTTTAGGGTACTTTCACAGCTTCAGCCTCACTGATAATTATGTTGTTTTGACTGAAGCCCCTCTCATTCTTGGCGTACGGGGACTTCTTGGCCGCAAGCTTTCCGTCTCTGGTTTTGAAGAATGGCTTCACTGGGATGCAAACCAGCTCGTCAGATTCCATGTTGTTGACAGAAGAGATGGCAACCGAGTTGGCGCCTTCACAGCTGAACCATTCTTTGTGTTCCACCACATCAATGCCTTTGAAAAAGGTGACAAAATTTATCTTGATGCCTGTTGCTACCCTGACAATTCAATTATAAAACAGTTGTACCTGCATAACTTGCGTTCCCCTACGCAACCGGGCCAGAAAAAGTTTGATGTCCCAGAAGTTCGTCGTTATGAACTTCCTCTGGGAGAACTTGGGGATGGTGGTACGGAGAAACCCCTCCATAAGGGAGGCGATGGGCTGGATTACTCTTCACTGTACTCAGCATTGGAGATGCCGAAAATCAATTACGAGGAATACAATGGTAAACCGTACAGGTGTGTGGAATTTTTCTGTATCTATTGACGACAGCAGTTACTAATACATGTAAGACTAGCGAAGCTCCTATTGCAAACTATTAAAAAAAACTACAAACAAACCATACCAAAGAAAAGTACTGCAGCTCATGAGAAGTTTAATCATTTGATAATTGAGGATTTTTTTTTAATCCACTGACTATGGGATTTGATTAGATATTTGAAAAGAACATGAAGAAAAATGCCCACTTGCCAAAAATTATTGCAATTTGGGGGTGAGATATTGCTCTGATGACTTCATACAAACCCTTCTGTGCATTTTTCGTCATGATTTCCTAATAATTAGGAAAGAACATTATAATCATTATAATCAATTCCCATAATTTCAGAAATTTAGTTTTTGTGGCATCATCACTTAAGGACTCTCCAAAGTTTTTTTGTAATTTAACATTCAGACATATACTATTCTTAATTTCACCCATTTTTAAAATAGATTTTTATTCTATCTACTTTTATTTTATTGGCTTCGCCAAGTGCATGTAAGCATAACACAAATAAATATTAAATGATATTTCTAAAAAATATTTCTGTAATATTCTTAGCGAAAGGTCTACAGTTACAAACTCTCTATAAGCCAGACATCCTTGGAACCTGCCAAAGCTGTCCACCTTAGAGAGATTTCCATATTATAGAGTTTATTTACAGACTAACAAGTGAAATCCATCCAGGATCAGCTAACCGCTGATGTCCGCTTTAGATTGGTGTCTGTTTTACTGGTTTTTATTAATGCATAATGTTTGGCTCTTTCACTGTCAGGTTTGTGTATGGCATAGCGGCCCCCGAGCATACTAACTTTGTCAATGAAAAACTGGTCAAGCTGAATGTGGAGACCAAGGAGTTTGTTACTTGGGAGGAACCAGGTGGGTTTGCTTCAGAGCCTGTGTTTGTTAAAGCACCTGATGGGAAGGCAGAGGATGACGGTGTTGTGTTGTCATGCGTGATCAATGTCGTTGACCAGACCACCTCTCTGTTGGTACTAGACGCTAAAGAATTCAAGGAGCTGGGTCGAGCCGTGGTTCCAGGAGTCACTCCAGCCACCTACCATTCTACTTATTTCAGTGGCAAATGAACAAAACTGAAATTGTAATTTCTATTTTATGTTAATGCTGCAAAGTGTGGTTCCAGGATATTTTCCCTATAATATATCCACCCCAAGGAGGGCCGATAAGAAATTCTGAGGGTGAAGGTCAGTGTTCTAAAAGCCAAATGTCATATTTTTTTTTCAGTGATTAATTGCCATAGTATTGAAACCTCTTGTAACCTCTCACCTCTGCTGAACAGTGTTTTTGCCATAAAGCATCCATTCCCCCTTTATTATATATATGTAGCATAGTGATTAATTAAAAAAAATTAAATATTAAGAAATTTGGTACATGTAACATGAGAGGTGGTTACCAGAGGTGTTGCATATAGAGTGCACACAACATCATAAAAATTCAAAAATCTACAGTACACATCCTACAAAGTTGTTTTTTGTGATGAGATTTTTGGTGTAATTAAAACTGAATTCTTGGCCGCCATGCTGGTGCCCTAAAGTGGGGCACCAAGATGGCCGCTCCATACATTTCTTACTAAAAATGCCTAATACTCGCTTGCCTATAACTTTTGAACGAAATGCTCTTGTGCTTCAAAATTTGGCCCAGATGTATAATTTTAAACTCTCATTCCATAAACATTTTGGAATCAAAATCTGTTGTTTAATGGTTCTGAATTTTGATGTGACGTAAGTGAAAACACTCTATAAAAAGTCTTAAAATGTAGTTATTTGACTTTAAAAGAAGAAATTTATGGAATGGCTATTCAGGAAGATAATTTTTTAGCCATCATGCTTTTCAGTTGAATGAAATGTTGAATGTTTTGAGGACATTGCAATTCTAAAATTAACTACCTGGTGTTAAGAAATAGATATTAGTTCACTATTATACACAGTACATGTATATGTCCTCTGATAAACAACATTTGGATCATGCCCATGGCATGGCCAAAAAAGAGTGGGGAATTACAAGTAAAGAAACAAAAATATTTTACTTGGAACTACCACAATGTTAAATTTTGCCTCAAAATCCTGGAAAATGAACTTGAAAAAAGGTAAAGCATACTTTTCTCTGTGGGAGGTGACGAAAATTTGCTGTCATCTAGCGTTTCATGTCCTCTTTCGACTTGAGGTCCTCAAGTCCACAACTGTCCTAATTTCTGTTCCTAACGTTTGAGCTTTTTACTAATGGCGATGTAATCTTTGATAAGAAATGGTGAAAATTTGCCAAAAATTGACACAGAAAGCTGCTGCCTAGCAAACAAAACCAGCTGAATTCATCTTAAAGTCAAAATCCAAATTTTTTCCACACGCTAGATGCAGGTGGTGTAATCATGATTGACATCATATCAGTTTGTACTCTCAGTCAGTTCAAGCATGTGGGAAATTTTACAGTTGAAGTAAAAATAATATAATTTATGAGTTTCTGATTGTTTATCTGATAATAATAGTACTAGTATTTAATAATAATAATAATAATAATAATAACAACAACAATAAAACCATGAGTATTTGTGGTTATGATTCAGGGGATTGGTAAAATTACAAGTACCTTATGATTTCCAATTAGGGTTTAGCATTTATTTGCATAGTAGCTGTTTGATTTTTATACTGTAGTTCCTCTATTTTTAGATTGTAAACAATTTATATATACTGAATTCAAAAAAATGTTGTCGGAAAAAATGCATAAACCACAAGGGATGCGACACAATGGGAGTCTGGTAACATTTCATTTATTGGTATTTAATATCTCTTCAGAGGATGGTTTGGGCATATTGTGTTATTATAGTAATAATATAATTATAGAGTTTTCTTTTGTTTCCTAGAAAACCACGTGGTCATATCATTCATAGTTTATTTATTAGTATTTAATATCTTTTCTTCCTTACAGATTTTCAGAGGATGGTTTAGGGCATATTGTATTATAATAATGTGAAATTTATCTGAGAACACAATAAGTTTTTTTTTTGTTTCCTAGCAAACCATGTGGTCATTATTTTTCATTCATGGTTTATTCTTTTTACCCAACATTTTTTTAAACAGTTGTATCATGTAAAGTGCATTAATTGGGCACATTCTGTAGAGTGCGCTTTATTAAGTTAAAAACTATAATTATTATTATCTGATATAAGCTTACTATTCATAACTTGTATAGCCTGTTCCAGTTATTAGGATTGGGGCCAGGGAGGTGCTGAAAACCCACCGTGTGAAGAGCGGGAAAAAAGGGGGTGTATTCACAGGCTATTAAAGTATACATTTTTGGGAAAGTAAGTTAATTTTTTTAATTTTTTTTTAATAATTCTATTGCTGTCTGTAGGTAATGACTACACTCTGCTAATTAAGCTTGCAACCCAGCTTGAAAAAGATGGTTAGATAAATAAACATTAACAGATCCAGTGTTAACATTGTTAAATTTTCTGAGTTTGATTTGGATATGAAAATGCAGATGGGTTTTATGGGATGGTCACATCAGAAGGCACCTTATTTTCGTTTTTCCCTTTTCCCTCATATAAAGTACATAAAAGAAATAAGATACTGACCAAAGTTTCTGCTTCTTTTAAAAGAGCTTCAAATACTAAGCTTATTTAAATTTGCGTTCAAAGAAGCTGAAATTCGTTTTGAACACCACAAATTTGAAACATATTTAGCAGCCTTGCCTTGACAATGTGACACTTTACACTGGCACAAATAGTTTAAAATAGGTAAGGACTGAAAATTAATTGTCTCTCGAGTAATATGATTGACATGCATTAGAGCAGTTTTTAATTGACTGTTGAAAGTAATTTTGCAACTGCTTTGGTTTTGCATAACTACTCTTTGTGATTGGTTAAAAAAAATCTCGCCACTTTCTCGACCAATCAGAAGTAAATCCCCCCCCCCCAAGTCCTTGCCAAATTCAATCATGACTTATTTCCATGCGTTTTCCCACGCTTGGCGTCGGCTGCATGTATTTGCTTTGAGTTCTGATTGGTTCCTTGGATTGCCAGTGCTGCTGTGATTAGTCAGAGTATAAATTACTTTGAGTTTGGTTTAACAAAACTGCTCAATTTATAACTGAGTACAAATCTGTGACGACTGCAAACTAGACGTCTTTTAGCGTGAAATCAATTCGAAGCAACAGCACTCTACAACACAATGTTTGGCCATTCGTAGCAATTTTCATACCTGAAATTGACGGAGCAGTGCAACGAAGCAACAAGCTAACACAGCTGCCAGAAACAAGAGTGTTTCAAACAGTGTTAAAAAATTATGGTCATCTGACAAATAGTCACTATTAGTCAATCTGTTTTGTTTGTTTTTGACTATATTTAACAATCCTACGACTGTAAAATGTTGTTTCCTAAGGGGTTTCATGAAAATCACCTGTCAATAAAATTGGAAAAGGGAATACAGTGTAACTACAAACAAGTGAAAGGTCTGCAAAGAATTTTATTAGTCAAGTTTAAGTCAGGCTTTCAGGAATAATTTTTTTTACAGTTACAGTAGCTACATTTTGTAACCTGTTTTAATACACAAAAGCCCCGGGTCATCGGTTTAGCAAGTTTTTAAAGTGTCGAAATGCGTCAAATCTACTAACAAAGCTATCTGTAAGTCAACATTTATTCTGTTACCATGACCACAGCTATCTTTATTAATGTTTCCGTATCTTTGCAGCTGATGGCTGGAAAGTACTTTCTGACTCGGATTGCGTTTCCGCAAATCTCTACAAGGAAGAAAACAGGATACAATATGAATGTGCATTAACTTGAGTGAAAGACATTTTCAACCTTATACCTAAAATCTTGAGGTTTGACCCTTAAAACTGGTGTACAGGTGTATTCTACAATGATCATTCTGTTGTTCACTGTGTCCTGTCATTTGAACACTTGCCTCTTGCTTTGCTGCTAAAAGCAGGGGCTACAATATCAAGGATGAGCAACATTATGACCACTGGCAGAGCCTATGATAACATTATTAGACAAGGTATTTCTCAGCATTTGCCAGGAAAATGTGGGTATTTTTGTCAATCTCACTGAGACCTATTTCCAGTGCTTAGCCCCAGAATTCATAACCAACACGTACTTTGATTGCATTATCCTATGTAAACTTATGAGGATCCCACTGATAATAAGTAATTAGTAATTGGACTGAGTGGAGTACAATTCAGGGAGTAATCGGGCGAGTAATTTCAAATCGGCCGAGTGCGTAGCGGGAGGACGATTTGAAATTACAAGCATGATTACCCCTGAATTGTACATGTAAGACACAAGGTTCAATTACTATTTAATCGCATTAATAACAAAATTCGAGATTTAAAAGTTTAATATGTGGTCTTTTTTGTACTAGGATATTTAACATCAGTTTGAAAGTACATGTAGGAGGAAAAAAAGCAAAAAAGGACCCATTTACTGTAAGTGGAACTGATTGATGCGCGCACAATGTAGGTGTCCAATTACCGCTATCCAATTACAAAAAGTTGTAATTGGATAGCTGTAATTGGACACCCATGTGACCGCGCGCCAATTACATAAGAAATAGGCGCGCGGATGACCAATCACAATCGAGAATTTTGTTTTTGATACGGTTATAATAATAATAATAATAATAATAATTTATTAATAATAATAATTATAATAATAATAATTATAATATTAATAATTTTCTTTTATCGGGGAGCCCACTCACAATTATTGTCAGTGATTTTGTTGGTTTATTGATTAAGAAATGATTAAGCCGACAGCGGTAACCAATAACATGTGACCCACCACACTTCATTAGAGGCTGTCAAATTTAAGGTTACAGTGTACCTTCGGGGGTGTCTCCAGTATAACAGCTCTAGCGTCTTAACATTACACTTAATATACCTAAACCCAGATATCAAATTAAAGCTTATAGAGCTGGCTATCTAAATATGGAAACCATTTGGTAATAAAATGAATTGTCGAATTTTTTACGACGTCTAAATTCGAACGTCCGAATCAGCTTTAAAACACTATAACTCAAAGCGATTATTGTATTTTGCTAATTTGATTTGTTCTCCGGTTTCCGGACACGAAGCGCTAAAAAAACGTGTCGGCGATTTCCCATATTCAATGGCAGTGAAAAGTTACAGAATATTTTTGAAAACGGGAGAAAAAAAGTTGGAGTGATCGCACGGAAATGGCTCTTGACGAAAAAGTTTTCGGAAATAAAAAATTCGCCGACACGTTTTTGTTGATTATATGTTAGAGGGTCCTGAAGGGGGGTACCAATCCCATTTCCCAGCCCAATTTTTTTCCAAATCCCATTTCCCAGCGTCCAAATCCCATTCCCACCAGCAGAATTCAGGAAAAATCCCAGTGTTTTACATACCAGCTCTTTTCTATTCACATCCGCATATCAGGTGATATTCTCCTGTCACTTCACATTTCTGTCGCCTTAAGTTAGTCTGACCCGACTGGTAAGTGTTCTTATTCTTCCAAGAATGGTTGGACGGATCATGCTCAGTGTTGTTTCTATTACGCCGTCCACCTCTTTTTCTTCAGAGTCACTGTCACTGGCGCTAAAGCTGTCTACCTGGTCGTTGTTAGGAGACTTTGGTGGCAAACTGTCACTAGTAACGTCATCATCTGAATTAGGTGGCTCAACATTTCCACTTGGAACTCCTTCCATGCCTTTCAGTGAATTCAAATTGATTGGTTTCAAGACGGTTTCCATTTCACACAAGTTCAAAAGCAAAGTGCCAGCCCTGTCCATCTTGTTATCTTGTCTAACATTTCGTTGTCCGACAGATTAACCATACATTTTAGCCCTCGCCCTCATTTCAGCTTCCTCGTTTCTCGTTATCTCCTGTGAGGTGGGCTTAGGAATTTTGATGCGAGGTAAGGAAATTGCATTTAATGTTGGCAGTTTATTTGTAATATGAGTTTGGATATTGTGTGTAGTAAGCTGCTTCCCACTTAGAAACCCGTTTGACTGCTTCTTCAACCGGTGACCCAAAACTAACAGCGTATTCATACAATGTAAAAGTGTCTCTCCTAAAATGTGTTACCGCATGCTGGTTTTCAACATGAAGTGTTAAGAGTGACTCCATGTTTAAGCTCATTTTGTACCCTGGAAGTAGTGACAAGTCTTGAATGTTGGCTTTGATGGAGCTGAGAGATTGCTTCAGAAGTTCAAGAGATTTCATGCATTTATTGGATACAGATCCTCGAGGACCATCAGTGATTCTTTTAATGATTGCAACTCTCTACGCCCTTGGTAAGATAGACATTACGATCAAACTCTACGCATATACCCAGTGGCTGGCACAGCTTAGGCACAGACCCAAGCAACCACTTGTGTTGTGCTCTGGGATAGAGTGCGAAGATAAATTATGCCATCTGCGCAAATTGCAAGCCTGTCACCTGATAATGCTAATGGTTTTATCAAAGGCGAAGAAATTAGACTACTGAGAACGAACTCGTCAAAAACAACATTTCAAGAGTGCCTCGCTAACATCAAACTACGCCTTATGGCATGTGGGTATCCAAACCAGTCAGAGAGAGATCGCTATCAGGGGTCAATTTCGCCTTTAGACAGTCGGCACTCGAACAAAAGAAAAAGACTCATGATAAGATATTGCCTTTTGCCATTACGTACCACCCAGTAGTGCATAATCTCAAACAAATAGTGATGGATAACTGGAGTTTAATACAAAATCAGCCACTGCTAAAAGCCATTTACAAGAAACCTCCGATAATATCATACAAAAGAGGCAAATCCCTCATAGACACGCTCGGGCGAGCAAAAATCTGAAGGTTCCAATGCGACGCAAACGTAACCTCACAAAGGGAGTCAGTGTAGGCCTGCCATTTACTATCTATTCACTGCAAAATCTGCAAATCCTCTGCATCTACTCGATTCCTCTATGCCACACATTCTACGAATATCACTCTTCATCTGGGTTGCTGAACAATCCAATAGTAATTCTAGCTTACTGTTTTCGGTGTGAATAACAACATTTTGAGTCGAAATATACTTGATTTCCACAACAACGGTGCGAGTTTTGCACACTTCGGCTCCCGACATGTTGTTAATTTTAACATGTAAATACGCATGCTCAGCGTTTTTAGCTTGATTGTACATCGTTGACCACAAGACAAGGGAAAAATAAAATATTCTGATATTCCTATCGCAGAATTGGCGTAAAATAGGCACTTTTAACAGTTTTCTGATGTTTGCCAAACTAAAGGAATTAGTTAGACTAGTTAAGACCAGTTAAGCATGCTTAAAGACAACTGTCCCATTCCCATTTCGACGTTTTTTTTTCCCCATTCCCAGTGAACAAATCCCAGTCCCAGTGACTCAAATCCCATTTCCCAGGGCAAAAACAGGCCAATCCCAGTTCCCAATTTACCCCTTCAGGACCCTCGTGTTAGCCTAGCTTGTGTCCAAATTTGAGGAAAATCGAGCAAATTTCCTTTGAGTTGTAGCTCTTTAAAGTGTCCCCTACAAGCGAAAAATTAACTTTGAGAAAACAGCGCTTAGAAAAACATATCGCTTCATAAACAAACTCCGCCCACAAAAGTTATACCATCATTTCTCCGTCAATTTTCACTATTTTTCGATAATTTTTTTTTTGGATGAAAGTTCATTCTGTAAACTTTATTTTGACGCCAAAAAAAAATTTCAATAAATTTTCGATCTGAAGGTACACTGTAACCTTAAGGCATGGGTGTCTATGCTATGTACCTGTAGTTTTTGTTTTTGATGCCGTAATGTTATTTAAATATCATTTTGTTTTGTGACAAACTCAATGAACTATAAAGTAAACTAATGTGACAAGCACCTACACGTACCTTATTCAACAGTGGTTTTGGTTTTGAGTCTTTTCCAGTTTGAAATTGCTTTAAATCTGAAGTAAAAAGAACCTACAAACAACAATAGGTACATTGTACTGTCGGATGAATTAATTTTTATACTTAATGAAGTCCTTAAAGCAGTGCATGAATGTACATGTACCTAACAAAATCCCCATAACCACAAGGGTGGTTAAAACTGATTTTACCAAAATATTTTAATTTTTTATAATTTCATTTATTGAGGGGGGTGAATAGGTCTTTGGATCGGATTGTGGATCTGAACTCTCTTCACAAATATATCTACAAGTGTAGGTACATTGGCGTGAAAATATATTATATATATGTATCAATATTTTAGTTGGTAAAGGAGAGACGACCGCATTTATTCACATAATATCTTCCATATGATGAAATGGTCAAGATGTCATTGAAGTGTGTTTTTGAACACAATTTTCACTACAAAAATCCTCTATGTCCTCTTATATTCAAAATAATTTTATGATAATTATAAACGTTTTTTCTTAAATATTTTGTTGACATCACCCTCAAAGCAAGAGAAAACTCAGCCAATATGTTTGCTAAACCACAATCCCATACAAGGCAACTACAAGCTGGACTCAAGTCTGAAGTGAACATTTTTTTTTATATGAAGTCTCACAAATCCTCAGTCATGTCAAATGCAAAAAGGATTTCAGGTAATAATGGATTGGTGGATTTGCATACCCCTATTCACACCCCTCTATATTGTAATGACTTTGCTCATGTATGTCAAACTTAGTTTGTCAAAGCTATGAGAGTTAAACTTCTATCAGTGAATATAAACACATGCTGACGACTTCAGTTGAACAATAATAATATTGTTCAGTAGCTTTTTAAATTATTACAACTTTATACAGTATGTAATTATACATAGGTTGGAAAAGTTGGAAAGTTGTACATTACCAAATTTTTTGTTAAAAACGTAGCGTGAGGTAAGCGACACAATGAATTAATTTTAATGTCACTTAATTTGATACAGGTTGTAAAGTTTGTTGTGTATTATTTTAGTTCTGTGATTTTTGGGATGAATCAGCGACCCTTCAGTTTTGGCCGGTGTATAAGTTAAGGTTGATGGTCGACTTATACACTGGAAAATATAGTATGGTAGTGTTCTAATTATTCAAACTGCAAACATAGCACGTTGCACTTAAACACGGACCCGCGCTATAAAAGGAACCTTGGCCTGGCCAAGCTGCCAATCATTTCACACTTGATACTGAACTGTCAACATCACGTGCGTCCTCTCGCCAATGGAGAACTGTTACCAGCGCGAAATTCAAATTTGGCAAGCTAAAATATTATATTCACGCTAAAAGGCGCATAAATTCAAATCATGTTTTTAGTTTTATTTTCGTGAAAGATAAATCCTATACAAGATTGAACTGGTGAAGGTAGAATTGGACCTATTTTGGGGGGCAACGGTCTTCCTCCGTGTTGCTCGCAGTGATGCAAGCTGTTGAAGCAGGTCAAGCAGTGATGGTGTGACAAAGAGGGGGCGGAGCTATCCCGTTTATAGCATGGGTCTGTGTTTAATATAAAGTGTCTCCAAAAGATTACAAATGATCCCATTCCTGTGCATATTATAATTTAGGGAAAAAGGCCATCCTTTCTTTAGAGCTTAGAAGAAAAAAGATGCATAATGGTTTAGTAGACATGGGTCTGAAAGACTATCTATTGCCAGTGGAGCGCAAAATTCAGCACCTGCACAAATGTTCTTACAAAGTACCTGTATCTGTGACAAAATTTAATTATTGCCAGTTTTAAAAAATATTAAAAAATATTAATTAGACTGTAAGGGAATAGATCAGTTTGCCTTTGGCTGTAGTTGAACCAAAGGTTGTCTCTTCATTATCTACCTACTTCATCTCCTTATTTGTTTACCCCTGGTATTTATTAACTATTTATTTTCATTGTAAGTTTGTTTGTTATTTGACTGCTGACCAACGGGCAAGAATTATCTTATATATAGATGGAGAACAAAATAATAAAGATAAGTAAATATTACCGATTGTGCCCATCCTGCATACTGTCCAAACAGAAAACGGTAATGATCACCTGGCAATAAGAAAAGTAATTCATTATCAACTGTACAACAGATGTACTGTTACTAAGCCTAATAACCAAGAAACATTCAATAATTACCACTCAATTATCACTACACATCACTGCAAGCTATACATGCAATTAAATTCAAACTGATTTAATTTTGTGCATCAAGTTGCGGGGAAATACTGTAATCAGAAATTCAGTTTATTGTCACCATATGTGCATTTAATTCATGCGACCTGTCCCTGTGACAAAATAAAAATAAGCCAATGGGAAAGTCTCATCTAGCCTGCCATCTTGTATTTGAAAACTAGTTCCCAGCAAGAGGAGCTCAGCTTGTCATTGTATGACTTTCCCTTGGAATAAATCAAATCAATTGAGATCATAGATGTTAGGGAGTCTTCTTAATAAGCTTAAGTTGTTCCACATTTTAACACTTCACTTTTTGTCCTCTCTCACATGGCAACATTGTAGTATGAATTAACGGTACATGTCATGGTGATTTTGAGGTTTTTGTCAAAACTGCCCCAAATTAAAACTAGTAAGTTCCTTTGTCGTACACAAAATGCTTATAGAACACTAAGAGGAAGATAATTATTTAGTGAATTTTCGAAGAGAAAATAGACCACAATCAGAGTTTGAGCAAACTTTCCAAGACAGAAGTGATAAACTTGAAAACATTAGCTCAATTTTTTCAAGATGCAATCCATTTCCATCTTGGCCATCTGCACCCTTGAGACACTATTTTTACTCTTAGAGCACTAGTAAAATAATTATTTGAAACAAAACTGGACCCTTATTTTGGGGTTTTCACTGATATAAAGATATATTTTTTTGGCTTTTTAAAGTGACACTAAAAATGGTGACATAGCCCCTTAAAGTTGTAAGATAACAGTTATCAAAGAATTACTACTCACCTATTTCTTTGTAGACCTTTGCAGTGAGTGACTTGGTTTTCTGCAGATGCGGCATGTAGTGTTTTGCAGTCAGCTGCCGGACATGTGTGTCCACCGGCACTGCTTCATGCTTGTCAAGTGACATCAGACACACACAGTCAGCCACTTTGGCTCCCACACCTGGCAGCTGACAAAGAGCTAGAAAGACAAGCAAAGTTAATGCATGCAGTATTTTTCAAATGTTTAGTGTCATATAAAATGCAAATATTGCTGGAGTGTGGCTGTTTCGCTGCACCTCAAAGTCAATTTGCTATAATTATTGTTCAACAATCCTGAATTCATAGTATCTTTGACTGAGTGTTGTTCCTCGCTTCTGAACAAAACTTGACCAGTTCAGTTACAAACTGTGATGGTGTAATAGTCATTAAGAACAAGAACTACAGTTTTATAGCAAAGAAAGTCGGGTCACTAAGATTATGTTGTTCCGAATAAAGTTTAGGTTATAGTGAGTTAAGCTTTACCTCTTTCTTGAATAGAAGTAAACTTAAATTTTAATTGATTATGAATATAAACCTGTGATGGTATTAGAGAATGGATCTTTACTAAAGCCTATGATACATGGTTCAACATTCAGTGATCAGCAGATGTTGCAACAGCTGTTCAACAAATGTTGAACAGTGTATCATGCCTTGTTGGATGTTGAAATGGGCCATTCAACATGTTCAACGTTGAATGAAAATAGAGACAGGCCCTATAGGGTACTGAAGTGTGAGGTCACAAAAAATTAAATTTGGGATTTATCCATTTATCCATTCCTCATTTTCTTATCTATTGTTATTCATTTATAGCCTGTGAGCAGGCTTCTTATTTGGGGAATTGGGTTGGGTTAAAATCGGTGAGTGAAGCGAGCCGAGCGCAGACTGGGGAAGAGGGAAGGGGCGGCGAAGCCTGTGGACTCGCCTTTGATGCCGCCGTTCCATGATACCAGAGTCTGATATCATGAGCTGATTGGTCAGATCACTTGGTGTTGACAGGTATGCGGTGACAGACGACACATGTTGACATCTCAAATACCTGGCGCCTTAAATTTGCATAAATATTCCATTCGCTGGCTCAAATGATAAACAAACATGACGACTCGTCGCATGCAATTTTCAGATCTCGATTTTGAGAAAGCTTGAGCGATTCGTTGCGAAATTTTTCGCTTATACCGAGGCTTAAAGAAGAGCAAAAGCTGTGTCTAAAGTCTGTGGCAAAAATCAAGATGTTTTTGGAATTTTACCGACTGGATTTACAAAACAGCAACCATGCTACAGATTATCTGTTGGATGCCATCAAACGCTATTACAAAACAACGGGGGTTTATCCTAGCTCCACTGGGACACACTACTCAACTACAGAACTTTAATACTAAGGAGCTAAAAATTATTGCAATAATTCATGATTTCAATGCAGTGGAATTATAGACAACAGCTTTTTGAGACTCGGAGATGCCTATTACCGTGTGGCCGGAAACACTATAATTCGCCGAGATCAAAAGGTCAATATCATCGAAAACAAATTCATAACTGTGATCTAAACGGGCAATTCTCTCTGAAGTCTTACTGGAAAAGCTTTATACTTAAGGTTTTTTAAATACTTTTTTGCGAAGAGTGGGAGTCGTGTTTAGCCTGTCCATTTTTATACTGCTACCGATGCATTCAACAGAATAAAAACATGACAACTTGTTGACATTTTAATTAACTTGTTGCCAATATAATAACAGGATAATTACTATAGGGGGCGGAACGGCGGCATCAAAGGCGAGTCCACAGGCTTCGCTGCCCATTCCCTCTTTCCCAGTGCTCGCTTCGCTCGCCGATTTTAACCTAACCCAATTCCCCAAAAAGAAGCCTGTTCACAGGCTATTCATTTATTTTATAGTGAGCTTCTGTAACTGTTTTGTGCGCAGCAACCCGCCACAATTAACTCTAGTTATTTGCGGGTTGCTATAATTATATTTTGTTTTATTATTTGAATAAATTGTTGTTGTTGTTGTTGTTGTTTGCAAAATTAGAAGGGTTTGTATGGAGTCATCAGAGCATAAAGGAGCCAATATCTCACCCCCAAATTTTACTTGGATGCTATTTTTTGGCAAGCGGGTGTTTTAAGTCATACCCTTTCCGAATATCTAATCAAGTTCAAGTTTATTTATTCACACTTATTCAATTACAATACACCAACAATAAGGGAAAAAAAGAAGTAAGAACAGAGCTAACTATACATTGAATTAAACATAACAAAGGAAAAAGTGTGTAGCGGCCAAAGGAGCCAAGCTTTCGAGTTGGCTACTACCATAGAGAAGTTACAAGTGGGTGGAGGTTATACAGTACTTTTAGAAACTAGTTATGAAGCTCTAGCTAAATTAATCAATTTTGTGACGTCGTCACTTTAGTAGGAAAGATTTCCGTACAACCCCATACATTAGTTATGGATACTGTTCTGAAAACTGAAACAAAAGCCAAAACAATAGAACTCCAAAAGCAAAACAATAGCACATACATACATACATAATTAATGTATGGGGTTATACGGAAATCTTACCCTTTAGTACCCTATTCCATTCAACAAGTTGCAACTTGATGAACTTATCGATTTTAGGCATCAGGTCTCAGTTTCCTGGTATCAGGTTTGAAACTGGGTGGGGAAATCACCAATTTTTGCAAGAAAATGGGTAATGATTTCAATAGGTGGGTTGCACAATCCTTACCCCTGGACCACTCCCCTAGATTTACTAAGTCTGCTGGTATGTTACAAATCTGACATCTAACCTGCGTGGGCCACATCATAAGAAACACCTCTTAAATTTTCCACCCAGCCACTGTCATGATTTTGAAGAATGTAACTTGCACTTTGACTTATAAACTTTGCTCGATATCCAAAGCCCAGCTTCCGTAAGTTCCCTTCAACTTGTGTCCCTGCCAAATCTTTTAATTCAGGAAAAGTGTAATATGTAACACCATTCATTTCTCCCAACTTGTGTCCATACGTGTGACAGAGCATTTCAACCATTCCACTTATCCGTGGGATGCTATTGTTTGATGAGCAGATGAACGAAAACAAAGTTTCCACCGGGTCTTGCCTCAGAACTCTCACTCCTCGGAATTCTTCTGAAACGTTGGCAAAATGAGGATCAATTGTTTCCCATTGCTCGAAAAGGGGGTCCGCATCTACTTCCAGATGAAAGTACTCTCTCAAAAAGGACTCGTATAGTTTCGATCCCTCGTCGGTTTTGCTCTTCGGAGAAATCTGAATCTCCTCTAAGATTTGTTTCTTCTGTGGATTCTGCGAATTTGTTGACTTAAAAACACGGTACAAGATTTCACTTTGGTTTTGTTTTAGAGTCCAAACGAAGCCAGATAAAACATTGGTCCATTCACCAGGAGCTGTTTCTCTCCATCTGAAAGACTGGCCACTTTGTAAAGTAAGGTCTAAACGAATCCCAGGTTTAGCTACGCGAAGCTTTCTCCACACAGCCGACATAATTTATACAACTTGGTCTAAAGGAGGTCTAAAGCAACTCAGCCGCCATCTTGAATGCACCGAACACACTGGGAACGAGTCTCTTGGGGAAGGGACCAGAGGAGAGGAAATGGGTTGCGGGGGTGGGGCGGGGGGGAGGAGGGGGTAGGGATGCGAACGGAGATTTACGGCGTTTTTGACGCGAATCGTTTTGTTTTATATTTTCGCTGAATAAGGTGGAAGTTTAAAAACCTCCTTAAAGTGGTAAATATGCGTAAGATATTAGACATATTAGACGCTGGATTATACGTTTCCACAAAAGGTATGCTGCATGATGTCGGAGCGAACACAGGCAGCCCAAGCTCAGTATGTGATGGTTCTGTGATATTACGCAACGAACGATTTATAGACTTTGTATGGGACATTAAAATGGAAAATATCTTTATTAAAAATAGCAATAATAATAATTTACAATAACTATAAATTGATACTTGAAAATAAATGAAAGCAAGACTGATTATAATTATTTTCTCTCGATGAAAGTTAAAAAGAATTACATTTCCATATATACATTTTTTTCGATAAAAAAAAATTATTTAAAGAATAGCTGAAAATTTTGGAGTTAAATAGGAGCTATATATTTAAAAAAAAATCTGGCTAATTTCTGAACTTGCAAGTCCGTGTTTTGTAAGTCCATGGCGACTCTCCTCTTTGAACGCGAACCTCTGAGGCATAATAGGGCTGATCTCAAGATTGCGAAGGAGACTTTCGTTTTGATCCAGGAAATAGTGGTAGCATAATCTTCGCCTTTCTTGATTGCAAGAAGCTCTGCGAGTCGACTGTGGTATCGTCTACATTCTAGCGCCATGCGTCCTGTTGTAGTGTTCACGTGCAAAGCAGGCAATTGCAACCGGTTGGCGGCTTCACACATCTGACGAATTTCTGTTCGCTCAATAAAAATTCATCACTCAGAGTACTTTTTTCCGAAAAAGAATTCTTAAAATGCTAAAAAAAAATTAAATTGGTACTGAAAGAGAAATAATGTCTACAATTTCATGTACTAATCTAAAGCGTTATCCTCTCTCTAAGGTGTCAGTCATAACAATTTACATGTATTTAAAGGATCACCGTGACTGATTTTTCTCCGGCCATTTTTGCCCAGTGGATGTGGATCGTGACGTCAGCTATAGCTACCAATAAAGGTCTCGTGAAAACCGTACAAAAAAAAAAAATAATAATAATAAAGTCTCTCTCCTGTGTTTGGCAAAATAATTTTTCGTTTTAAGTAACCTGCTTCAATGAGTTTGATAAAATCGTTTATTGCAATTATAATAAGTTGAACGCAAAATTCTTTTCAATAGAACTTTATTTAATAGATGAAATTATGACACAAAATAACTAAAAATGATTAAGATACGAATTATCGGTACAATACGTAAACCTCCTATACATGTACCTGCATGTAAATTACAAAGTTACTATATATTTTACAGTTCACTAATAAATAAACAATATTTAATGTCAAATGTCTTTTCCTTTACTTAATAACATCTTAAAAGCAAGAGTCTTTCTAGAAAATCTTCACAGCATTAGAAATTTGACTTGTGGTACATCATATCATCAGCTAAAATACAGCATTGTGATGAAATAAAATAATTAAGGTGAATATATGAAAATGATCATTCCTCGCGAAGCGAGGTTTATAAATTTGTCGCGCGTGGACTTGTCGCGCGTAGGTCGCTTTAGGGCGGTTGAATCTCGCTTTGACTTTTCACATTTTATTTATTTCATTGACTTTTCTAAGGCATATTTAACAATATTTTATACTGAAAAGTTTTTATATTAACTCGGGGAGCAGCGGTTTCTTTTTCACACGCTAAAATCTAAAGAACAGCAGTGGATCTTTTCTTTGAAGTTTCTTGAAGGTTAACAATTCTCTGTCGCCTTTTTCTAAAAGAAAATATCTTCAAATATTCATTCCGGAAATTCTTATTCAACACACCGTATACAACTGGATTAAGGACTCCTGATAGGTTTCCCAATATAAGATATAAAAAATACACCTGCCTGGGAAACGTAACTTCTCCTCGAAAAATGTCTACAAAATCTATGATAGCAATCGGTGTCCAACACGCCAAGAACCCAATAACAGTGATGAAGAGAATCCTGGTTACTTTTATATCCCTCTGAGAAACGTGTTCCGACAAAGAAACCGATTGCAAATTACTTTGAACCGTTTGTTGATGAATTCGCATTTTTTGGAAAACCCGAAAGTAGCAAATGTTCAGGGCAAATGTTGGTAGTCCTACATAAAAATATACGAGGAAATTTGGAATAGAAATTGCCGTCGTCTGGAAACAAAACGTCTTTCCTGGATGAAACACATAGCGTCTTCCTGAAGATAAATACGGAATGGGCTCCAAGCAAGCCAGCCCGAAACAAAGTGCTATCATAATAAAGGTTTTCCGTATGGTGAAGAAGCTTCTGTAATGTCTCGTCCGTACTATTCGGTAAAATCGGTTGATCGCTGTCAGCGTTAAAATCAACAAAGATGCACAAGCGAGGATTATCACGAAAAATCCTTGTGCTTGACAAAAATCCTGGTTGAATGGCCATCGACCTAGGACGATCACTGCAACGGACGGCGGGCCGCACGTTAGTGGAAGAAGGATGTCGGACACAGCCAAAGCTGCAATGAAGTAGTTTGGAATTGTTCGCAGCTGTGTATTTCTATAAACTGCTAGAAGAACGCAGGAGTTACCAATTAGTGACGACGTAATTATAAGCAGGAAGATAAACGTTTCACAAATGACCAACGCTAGTCCTCTGCCTTTTAACTCCTCGCTGAATGCCGTAATCACTTCAGACATTTTGTCCCGAACACGTCTCTGTCACAGGCTGCGAAGGGATTAACTTAAAATAAAATTATATGAAACACACGTTATAAGGAGGAAAGTTTCAAAAGAAGCTGTTATTGTTTCCAGTACAGATCAGGTGGAATTAGCTTTTGCTCCAAATAGGTAATGTTAGATGCGGTTAAACAGAGATAAATAATTTATCATATTTTCACTGATAATTTCTAATAAATCTATTTGGATATATCACATATAGCCCCTAAGTACGCGAATTTAGGGAAATTCGTTTTGATTCTTGTGAAAAATTGTTTAAACTTGACGTATTGTTAGACACATTTTTCAGTTAAAAGTCAGATTTTTCTGCTCTTGGAAAATTAAGTGTTTTCACCTGCTGTTTGAACAAAGCCTTAATTTAAATATAAAGTGAGCTTTTGGTTGGAAAGGTGTGAAAAGTAATATCTTTAGAATTTCTTCTATTTAGTAAACTTACGCAAGGAAAATTTAGTTGTCCAAATGCTATTGGCTACAACTCGTATTTGGCAATACGTCTTTCAGGTTCTGCTTGTAGTTGTAACGGAATGAGCCAACATTAGCAATAAAACAACATGTTCTTGAACGAATTCTAATCCATTTGATGTAAAAGATCTCGGTTGGTAGCAGCGCAAATTTCGCTCAGTCATAGAGCCAAACCGCTTCCCAGAAGTCCCTGTTACAATATGTTTTGACAATTGTATTTTTCACTTTACCTTTAATATTACTGATGGAGTACAGGTTGGCTTGCTCATGATCATGTCAAAATGTCAAAGTCACAGTACGTTTAATAAGTTAGAATATATATATTTACTTTATAAACTAATTGCTATTTTGAGACGGCAATAGTGCATTACATTTACGCCGGGCTAGTTGGAAGAAAATATATTCCGGTCTCAACAAAACCGCTCATTGTTTTGTATCACGATTTAACTGTTGTTCGGGCAAAAAGGAAGAAAAGCTGGAGATAACTTGTGCTGATGAAAACTAAAACGGCTCATCCTCGGTGTAAGAACCTGTGAAACTCACGAGTGACGCAAAACAAAGAAAACAAAAGGCATAAAAGAATAGAGTCAACTGGGAATGCGATTCTACAAAGGTAAAAAACAAAGGAAAAAGTCACAGGTTCTTACACCGAGGTAAACCCACTAAAACTCTTACTAGTGGTGAGCTGTCGTACATGTATTGTTTCCAAAAAGGTTTTAACTCCCTAAACTGGTCATTGAAACAAAAAAGAAATCAATATTACATGCTTGTGAATTTTTCAGAGTAACAAACGTGGATAAAATGGGTAAAAAACACAAACTAACCGATTTTTTAGTCCAAACTGAACGTTTCATGTTTGCGTGATTAGCGTGAACAGCGAAAGCTAAATGCAAACAACAACAACAAACCGTCCAAACAAACAAAAAAGTAATAATAACACACCTATTTTATTCTTAACTTTAAATAACGTGTGATTGTTATAATGAATAAAATTTCCATAGTACCTGCCGAAATTTTCTAAATTCAAAACTTTGGCCCTCTTTTGAATAAAATGTAAAAGTTTGGTACGCGAGGAACTCAATAAATTGCCGCGGGAAACTTTCCAATCAACCACGGGCTGGTTTTTTTTTTTAGACTTTGTATTGACGTCTTAAAAGCAGGCAAAGGTATCCCCGGAATGGAAATACTGTTATGTACACTCAGCAAAATATAAAAATATTGATTTTTTACAAAGAAACAAAGGTTCACATTTTCATTAATGTATAGCGATATTTCTCGTTACTTCACCTCTTGTTATTAATGTGCCAACCAGAGAACTATTGGCTGTTGAAACAAATAGTTCTTTTGTTTAATAGTTGGCAAATTTGAATAACAAAACAAATTTGACGTAATGTTTGTAAACAGAGAAATATCGCTATTGTAGGCCTTTGGAGGTTTTAAATTTATTTTTATAAGTCAGGTTGCATAATTTGACATACGTGTTAAAACAAGACATCTTTTTTGTAAAAATGTGACCGCTGAGCTCTTTAAAGTGTTTCTGTTTGCAGGAAAACAGCCTTGGTTAAAGTCTCATTGCGCGTAAAATTTCTATTCAATTCGGCAATCTTCGGTACTTTTAAAATGCAAATTTTGTCAGGTGAATGGAGATCGAGTGTCCCTGTTTAACGAAAGAGGGGACAAAAACATATTTCCCCGAATTTATACATTATTTTACTTTTACAACACTAAGTCATACATGAAAAAAAAAATAGAGGTAAAAGGTATCATTGAACTTTAAGGTGCTGTTTCACTTAATAAGTTTACGTGCAACTTGTCTCGCAAAAAATCGTGTTGCAAGTGGCACGCACGATCTGGTGCAACTTAATTGTTTTAGGTTGCACGAACAGCTGAATCGTTTTCTACTTTATGTAACAATTTTGTTTTAAGTTAGACAACAAAAATACGTGTAAAATGCCTCTTGCAACTTGTTTCGCTACACTCTTTAACCAATCACAGCCCCCGGGGTAGGGGAAAGATGCGTCATTATTTAACTAACGCACTCATAAGAGGTTAAAGAGCTGCGTGTTATCTGTATTTTCGCGAGACAAGTGTGATGTGCGATTTGCAAAATATTTTTTGGGAGATAAATTGCACGAAAAATTGTTCCGTGTAACAGCACGTATTAAAGCCACAAAACCGTCTAAATGGACATCATTTGCGCCCAAATTGCATAAAACACACAATGAAAACACAATATTGAGGTAAGTGAAGTTTATTTCTACATTAAAGCTTTATTTTAGCATATATATAAGACTAAAATAAATTTCCCATACAAAGTCTTTAAATCGTTCGTACGTTGCGTAATAACAAAGAACCATCACCTTCTTGTGGTAATATCAAAGAACCATCACTTACTGAGCTTGGGCTGCCTGTGGTGCGAAAGGCTCAGATACCAGGCTCTTACGCAGATTAAAAAGGAGCGGCTACTAAGTTAAATACAAGATGGCGGTCGATCGCCCTTTGTTGTCGAACATGCAGTTCTGCACCGTATGAGAATTAGAGTTCAAGTGCTGCTCTTATAAACTTTACATTTATCTACCGAGTTTCGAGGAATACTCTGAAGGTAAGAGTTGTATTAAGCTACATTTAACTGCATTGAAATAACACCAAGATACATCAGATCGAATGAACCGAAAGACTGAATTCGATTACACATGCAAGCCTTTATGTTCAAATATATCGTTAAATTACCACTTGACCAAAAACCAATAGAATCATCTCGAAATTATCACAATTTGAGTTTCAAAGGCTGTTTATATCGAATTCAGGGCTCCTGATATTATGCGATGGTGTGATTTCTCGCAATTACCAGTATAAAATCACATCCGGTCACATAATTTCCCAAGGAATGGGGTATTGTACTCCTTGGAATATTTGATGGAGTGTCCCGCCCAGTTTTACTAATCCTGACCCTATTTCAGACCAAATTATGCCATTTTCCATATCCTTTTTCAGACCCCACCTGTAAAATCTATACCTGTTTTCAGATCTGTCCTCAAAAATCTATAAATGACCAAAACATACGGCTCAAAACCCATACCCTTTGGGGGCAGTATGTGCTGATATTAATATAGCTTATACAGGGGAGTTCCCTTTCCCCAGTCATAATTTACTAATCAGCACATATTTGTTCAAAAATTGCACAAATGCAACAAGGTAATAGTATGTTTGCCCATGACCTGGTTTTATTAATAGGTGGTTTTCATGTTACGTCATCGCCGCCATGCTGGTGGACATAAACAATGGTTCTCTCATTAGCTCCTTTTGTTCGTCCACCAGCATTTGTTCGTTTCACTATTGTTATCTATGTCTCTAGAGATTGATTGCAAACCACCTATATGATATTAATGAGCTCTGTGTCATGCTTATGAGCTTTTAACATTCTATAATTGAATGCAGTGACTTGTATTAAATAACAAATACCACCGCTGTAGTTTGTATTGAACCATTTTTTTACTAAACCTACAGTGTGTAATCACATGTTTTGTCATTTTGACAAGTTTACACATATTTTCACCTTTGCAAACCTTGAAACTACTAAATCACCATTTTGTGAAAATAATTAAACTACAAACCATTCCTGGATTAAGTAGAAACATCACGGACAGTGCACATGAGTGAACTTGAGCACTGATGTATGATTTAATATACCGTCCACCCAGAATTTAATTTTATAACAGGCATGGTGATTTGTGTTAAAAACTTGGTTTAGGTAGCATTTAAGGTGGGCAGACATGAGTGGTCATGTACCAGGGACATGTCACAGCGACATGTAGCAGTGACAAAAATGTGTGTATTACACACTGAGGGACATGTAGCAGGGACATGTAGCAGGAACATGTAGCAGCGACAAAATCATGGCGCTTGCACACACATGAAAATGTTGTGGGACATGTCTCAGGGACATGTTGCAGTGACACGTCCCCTCGTGTGAACTGATACTATCATAATTATGTAACACCAATTTTGGGAACATTTTGTCCCCGCAACGTGTCCCATGAAGTTCAACAAGTTGAACTCTGTGCGACATGTCGCATGAACAAAATGTGCCCAAAATTGGTGTTGCACAATTCTGAAAGTATCAGTTCACACAAGGGGACATGTCGCTGCAACATGACCTTGAGACATGCCCTCGCAACATTTTCATGTGTGTGCAAGCGCTATGATTTTGTCCTTGCTACATGTCCCCACCGCACGTCCCTGCTACATGTCCCTCACTGTGTACTACTCAAATTTTTGTCGCTGCTGCATGTCGCTGCGACATGTCCCTGCTACTAAGCCCTCGTGTCTGCCCACCTTTAAGGAGGTTCGTACCCACTTCTCAAGTCCACGCCCTTTCAATTTTAATGGGCCATATCTTTTGTTGTAGCCCATAAAAAGACAAGCCATTTTGCATGCAAACACACAATACATTGAACTTTTTGGGAGTATAGGTTTTGTTTACATTTGTGCTTCCATGGGAACGGAATGGTGACCCTCCGAAATTCACAAATCGCGGAGTTTCTTTAGACCAAGAGAATTTTTTGTAAAACCCGCTAGTGGACTAATTGATTAGACCATGGCCTTTAACTGGACAAAGTTTAAAAGAAATTTCTGAGAGCATTTCGAAAATACGTTGTTAATTTTTCCATAAAAATTTTTTTTTTCCATGGAAAAAAAGGCTCTTCTGTTAGCCGTCTTTCTAAATTCCCAAACTATGCTTTAAAACTCCTTTAGAAGTGATTTTTTTGCATTCACATTTAAGTATTGACCTCTTCTAATAATAAAGAAAGTGTAAGAGCAATCGGCTTTCCTGATCGCATATTTTCCCATAGCCTGCATGACAGGTGCTTTATGGCCCATTAAAATTGAAAGGGTGTGGACTTGAGAAATTGGTACGAGCCTCCTTAATAAAACGATGGTTTCAGTTCATAATAATAAATAAAATAAATACCTTTATTTTGAGTGTCAAACTAAAATAGCAGTAAAAGAACCACTAAATGTGGACACTGTCAATTAAATAATGTTACAACTAGAATTAATAAAACTATTTTACATGACTATCTATGATTATTAAAGAAAGACCCGGGTGACTATGTATTTATAAATGTATATGTTGTAGTTAAAAATTTTCAATAGGTAATTTTTTTCTAACTAGGTAATTTTTTTTAACTAGGTAATTTTTGTCTATCAACTGTCTGAAAAGGGATTTTCTTTATGGGGTGTGGTTAAAAAAATAGGGGCGTGGTTTTTTGGGGGGTTCCAAAAACAAGAAGGAAAAAAAAAATTGTATTTCTTCATCTGCCTCACTTTTTCTATCCCTCTCTACCAGCTACCCTCCCCTCCCTACTTCTCATATTACCCCCCTGATACCATACTTAGACTACTACCCTCTATCTACATATCACAACTGGCTTCTACACGCGATTGATCATTACAGTAAGTTTTCGTGGCTTTTCCCGCTATCACATAAAACCAGCGAAGAGGTATTAGAATCAACCACACAACTCTTCTGGCAGTTTGGCTTTCCAAAAACACTTCACACAGACAACGGAAAAGAATTCAAAAATAAGAAAATGACAGAATTTTGCCAGAAGCATCAAATTCAGCAAGTGCATGGAGCTCCAAGAACTCCACAAACACAAGGACTAGTTGAAAAAAACAACAGAACACTTAAAGAAAACTTGGCAAACATCTTAAAAGAAAAAAAAAGTCAGCAATAATACCTGGTGCAATTATGTGGGGGAGGCTGCTTACAAAAAGAATATCACAGTACACAGAGCTACTTCAAAGAGTCCTTATGAGCTTGTGTTTGGAATTGTTCCACAACATCAAACCCACACAATAACATCAGCAGACCAAGAAGAGGAACCTGCAATAGAATGTGCTGAGGAAACAACTGAAAGAGACTCTGACACATCCCCACTTGCAACTCAACCAGATACAGATCATCAGGAGCCTCCCAAAGACTTAGATAAAAACTGTCAACCTCCCAAAAGAAAGGCCCAAGATAGTTCATCCCAAGTCAGAAAACAACTAAAGAGCCAAACCAATGAAAAGCAGAGCAAATATAACGAAAAAATGAAATCTGCAAGACCAAAAATAAAACAGTTTGATGTCCATGACTATGTCTGTGTGAAAATAGATAAAGTCGACAAGAGTTCTCCAATTCACCCAAATGTTCTGTTCGGGAAAATAATGGAAATTGAAAACACCTATGCCAAGCTTTCAACAAAATTCGGAATGATAACCACTCTCATATCACCTTCAAGATTAACCAAGTGCTCTAAACCAAATATTAAATTCAATACTACCAAAGAAATCACATTTACAACTGCTTGCAAAATGGCAATACAGCAATAAATGGAATAAAACATTGTACATATAACCTTAGAACAAGGAACGCAATAATAATAATATTGTCAATAAGAACAATAAAACTAGATTTCTAAGAATGTCCATTATCGTTTGTTGTGTTATTCTCTAATTGTAATTCCTTTTTAGACCTAAACAATTTACAACACCTTAACACAAAGCTAACCTTAGTCAGAACTAACCCTGACCCTAACATAAAGCTAACCCAAACCCTAACACAAAGCTAACCATCGCAGATAACCTAGGTTTTATGTCAAATAAAGAAACAGGTAAACTTGGGAAAAAATTACCTAGTGAAAAAAAAATTAACCTAGTTAAAAAAAATTAACCTAGTTAAAAATTAAATTTACCTGGAAAAAAAAATTACCTACAACATATATAAGCTTAATAAAATAGTAAAATGTCTGTCATGTACTACATAAAATGTAATTAGAACAATGAGCATCGGCCAGTAAGGAATTGAAATCGATCTTTCTGATATGCTGCCTAAATGCAGATAATGCAGGAAGGTCTCTTATATTTTTAGGCAGTAGGTTCCATAACTTAGGGCCAATGTATCTAATTGAATGTTTGCCATGTGTAATCGTGTTAAATCTAGGCATGGCGAACTCTTTGTTTTTCAATGAATATTTGGTGTCCTTCATTAGGAAAAGGTCTGCAATGTATTTCGGACAAATGTTGTTTTTTGTCTTATACATAAGAACAGCCATAAATCCTGTAACCTGTGATCTGTCGCAGTAAATAGCTCTAAGTGCTCTTTCTTGTACACGCTCTAATTTTCTACTGTCGCTAGCACGACAGAAGTGCCAAACAAGGTGCGAATAAGTTAAGTAGGGAAGAATAGCAGCTTTAAATAATTGTAGCTTAGTACCAGTGGGTATCAGATTTCTGAGTCGCATAACGCCAGCGGGCAATGTTATCCGCGCATGCGTATCATGCTCTCTCTCTCTCGCCCTCGTGTTCTCGACCGCCATATTGTCGAGTTGTTGTTACTGTTGTTTAATAAACCGTTTGGAGTTACGTTCGCTGTATCGGGTTGTCCTTCCCTCATTACTGGCGTGGTGGCAGCGGTACATCGTATCCACGTCTCGAACGAAGAGAAAGCCAGGATAGTGGCGGATTTTTCACCCGAATTCCACACGAGGAGACAGCGAAGCAGCTTACTCTATAGCTGTTCAGTCCGGGCTCCAAGACTCAAAGCTAAGTAAACTTCGTTTATTCTTAACTTCAACGGAACACCATTATGAACACAAGAGCACCGAAACAATGGTCCCTGACCAAACACGAATCCATAACTTCCTTCGAAGCTTGGCGACAAAACCTTCAGTACATTCTTTCGCTCGATACCAATTTTGCATGTTTCCTAGCTGACAACGTGACATGGCTGAAGAAATCGCCCGCTACTCCCTCTCGCGGCTTTCAAGATGACGGTGAATCTGTACGTGCATCTGCCTGCAGAACTGCACAACAAAAGTGCACCCACCTCGAGCTAATGCTAGGTCAGATAGCAAACTATTGCCCCGTGATTTCTCACAACACTATCGTTAAGAACTCGACCTCTATGAATTCTATCTGGCAAGCTATTCGTCTTCACTACGGTTTTCAATCAACCGGCGCTCACCTTCTGGACTTCAACAACATAAAGCTTGACCCAGATGAACGCCCCGAAGACTTGTATCAACGCCTGATGTCATTTATCGAAGACAACCTATTACTGGGAAACGGTCATATTTCACATCACGGCGAAACACCCACCACCGACGAGGAAATGTCACCGACCTTGGAAAACCTAATCGTACTAACTTGGCTAAGGTTAGTCCACAACGAGCTACCAAACCTTGTAAAACAACGCTATGGCACCGAGCTCAGGTCGAGGTCCCTCGCATCCCTCAAACCGGAAATCTCCCAAGCTTTGGATTCGCTCCTCGAAGAAATCCGCACCTCGGCCGATGCCAAGATCCTCCGCGCATCTTCATCAACATTCAGACCATCTACGAGAGCTCCTTACAATACACGCCCACAGCTCGTCACTAAGCGCCCCGTCAGGTCCTGCCCCTTGTGCAAGCAGGCCGGCCGCAACGATTACCACTTCCTGAGTAAATGTACCTACCTGCCAGCCGATGATCGCGCATTTCTCACTAAAGTACGTCTCACAAGTTCCCTTTACGAAGATGTTGAAACCGAAGACCCCGATTTATTCCATCAGCTCCAGGCAGAGGACACAGTGACTCCACCCTGCCCTTCAGCCAGGATCGTTTCACGCCGTGTGAGCACAAAACAATCTCCACATTTTAACGCCTTCTATCGTCAGCACCCGCTTAAGCTTACTCTAGACACTGGCGCCGAAACAAGCATGATAAAAGCTTCCGTCGCTCGTTCCATTGATGCTCCCATCGTCAAATCATCTCAACAGGCTCTACAAGCAGACGGAGTCACACCACTCGCTGTTGTCGGTGAAACTCACCTCACCCTCTCACGAGCTCATCTCACCCTCACACTCGATGCCCTTGTGGTGGAAGATTTGGACGTTGACATTTTGGCTGGAACACCGTTCATGATCGCTAATGACATATCTGTTTGCCCTGCCAAAAGGCAAGTTCTGATTCAAGACTCCGAAGTTATCCTTTACAATGCGGATGCAAATATCAGCGCCCAGGCCCACGCGGTTCGCCGCACCCAATCTTACCTCCTGCGCTCGTCAACGCCTACCACCGTTGTGTTTCCCGATGAATTCTTCGAAATGGACGTGCCCCCTGACTTTGGCCCTGACTGTACCTTGGCTATAGAGGCACGCACCGACACTCCATCCAACCAGTGTTCCAAGGTTGCGCAACTCTGGCCTCAGCCTCACATTGTTGAAGCAGTAGCCCACAAAGTTCGCATAGTCAACAACACCAATGAGCCACGGACAATCCGACGACATGAGCACTTCTGCCAAGTACGTCACACCACCACCTTAGACTCAGCGTCTGCTCCTGTAGAACCCCCGTTACCTCCCTTCAACAACAGAGACACCCCACCTCAGCCCAGCTTTTTCTCAGACGCAGTTACCGTTGACCCTGATCATATCGTACCCGAAAGCGTTCGCAACCAATTCCGTCAAGTACTCCAGACCTACGATGATGTCTTTAACCCCACAGTCGTAGGCTACAATGGTGCTGCTGGCCCCATCGAAGCTACCGTCAACATGGGTCCTGTACAACCCCCACAACGCAAGGGCCATGTTCCCCAATACTCCCGCGACAAGCTTGTCGAGTTACAACAGAAGTTCGATGAACTAGAACGTTGTGAAGTCTTCCGCCGTCCCGAGGACGTTGGAGTCACTGTCGAATACCTAAATCCATCCTTTCTTGTCAAAAAAACATCCGGTGGATTTCGTCTTGTTACGGCCTTTGCAGATGTAGGTCGGTACTCCAAACCTCAACCGTCGCTGATGCCGGACGTTGACTCTACTCTTCGCACCATTGCTCCATGGAAATACATCATTAAGTCTGACCTCACGCGTGCCTTCTACCAAATACCACTATCAAAGGCTTCAATGAAATATTGTGGCGTTGCAACCCCGTTTCGCGGCATCAGAGTGTACACCAGATCAGCCATGGGAATGCCTGGGTCTGAGACTTCGCTAGAAGAGTTAATGTGCCGTGTGCTTGGCGACTTCATTCAGGAAGGATTCGCAGCAAAACTAGCCGATGATCTTTACTGCGGAGGCGACACTCCACAAGAGCTCATCTCTAACTGGTCACGCATACTCGAGGCTCTCAGCCGCTGCAATCCCGTCATCTGTCCCAAATCCACCACAGTCTTGGGTTGGATCTGGTCACAGGGCACACTCTCGGCGAGCCCTCATCGCATCGCCACACTCACCAACTGCCCACCCCCCACAACCGTAAAAGGGTTGCGTTCCTTCATCGGCGCCTATAAGGTTCTTAGCCGTGTTGTACCCCACTGCTCTCTACTCATAGACCCACTTGAGTCGTCAATATCCAGCCTTCAATCACATGATGTACTTCAGTGGGACGACCATCTCCGTCGGAAGTTTACTGCTGCTCAAGAAGCCCTTAACCTACACAAGTCTATCGTTCTCCCCCGTCCCTCCGACCAACTTTGGATCGTGACTGATGGTTCGGTTACCAAGCGTGGCCTTGGAGCTACTTTGTACGTTACTCGCAACGACCATCTGCACCTAGCGGGCTTCTACAGCGCAAAGTTACGCAAACACCAAGTGACATGGTTACCCTGTGAAGTCGAAGCGCTGAGCATCGCAGCTGCCGTTAAGCATTATAGTCCTTTCATCATTCAGTCCAAACACCGCGCCTGTGTCCTAACTGATAGCCAGCCTTGTGTCCAGGCAATCAACAAACTTTACAGAGGAGAATTCTCTGCAAGCCCACGCGTCACCTCCTTCCTGACTACCGTCAGCAGATATCAAGTTAGTCTCCAACACCTTGCCGGCAATGCCAACTTACCATCTGACTTTGCCAGCCGAAATGCTCCTGACTGCAACGAACACCATTGTCAAATCTGCTCCTTCATACACGAAACAGAGAATTCAGTTGTACGCGGTACCTCTGTTCAAGAAATCTTAGACAACGTCAAGCGCCTACCTTTTACTAGCAGATCTGCATGGTTCAACGTCCAGAACGAGTGCCCCGATCTACGTCGTGTTTGCGCACACTTGAAACAAGGCACCAGACCATCTAAGAAACTGACTAACATCAGAGATGTGAAGCGCTACCTGAATGTCACCTCTGTATCTAAAGATGGCCTGCTAGTCGTCCATCGTTCTCAACCGCTGACGCCCCCCACTGAGTTGATCGTTGTCCCTCGTCCCGTACTTGATGGTCTACTTACTGCCCTTCACGTCAAACTAGACCATCCCTCTAAGCACCAACTCCTAATGGTCGTGCAACGTCACTTTTTTGCTCTTGATATGAGCACTGCTATCACTCGCGTGTCTGATTCCTGTCACACCTGTGCCTCACTCAAGAAGTTCCCAGGTGCCCTCGCCAGCCAGTCGTCAGATGATCCACCTGAAGTTGTGGGTTTATCATTTGCAGCTGATGTCATCAGGCGCTGTCGCCAACTCATCCTACTTTTGAGAGAAACTACAACTTCCTACACTGTGTCGTGCATAGTCCCTGATGAAAAGAGCGATACCCTTCGCAACGCCCTCACCCGATTAGTCGTGGGCCTGCACCCTTTAGATGGTCCCCAGGCTGTCATACGCGTTGATCCTGCCCCTGGATTTGTTTCACTGAGAAACACGAATGCCTTACAACACCTTGGCGTTTCTATTGAAGTCGGCCGCATCAAGAACATTAACAAAAACCCTGTCGCTGAAAAAGCAGTACAAGAGCTTGAAGAGGAACTCTTACGCCAAGAGCCAGGTGGAGGCCCTGTAACCGAGACAGGCCTCGCGGTCGCCACTGCTCGTTTAAACGCCCGACTCCGCAACCAAGGTCTCTCTTCCCGTGAGCTTTGGACACAACGTAATCAGTTCTCCAACGAACAAATCCCTCTGTCTGACCTAAAACACATAACGGAGAAGCACAGGGATCGCCAAATCAACCATCCGTTCAGTGAACAAGCAAAAGGCGGCCACGGCCCATCCCCCTCCATGACCCCCCTACAAGTTGGAGACCTCGTATACGTGAAAGCAGACCGAGATAAATCAAGGGCTTGCGACCGGTATATTATCGTGAGTATTGATGGAGAGTGGTGTTTCATTAAGAAGTTCTCTGGCTCCCAGCTGCGCACTACGTCTTATAAAGTCAAGCTAGCGGAGTGCTACAGTGTACCACCCACCATCCCGACTGTGGTTCAACCGTTAATTTCTCCTGCTCATGATGATGACGCATGCGACAATTCCTCTGAACCATCCTTACCTTTTCAGCCACTCTCCGCTCCTCAGGACCTCCTACGCCCTCACAGCCCGCACCTGTCAGTTCCCTCCGCATGCCAATCTGACCACGCGGATGTTGGCACTTCAGATGATACAAGCCCCGTCTTAACGCAAGTTCCCACCTCTCCTCCGCTCCTCACACCGGATTTTCCCGACCCTGCTACCTCAGAGCCCAGACCTAAACGAACCTGCAGACCCCCAAAGCATCTCCAGGATTACATACTGGACTAGCGTGCCTTGCAAGATTGTTATGAACTGTGAAATTAGTTACTCTTTCACCTGGACACTCATTTCAGAGACATTGCTTTCATTATAGAACTGTTAATAATTGTTTCTAAATCACTATTCGCTTGCTGGCCGCAGCCATTGTAGACTTAGTTCTAGTTTTGTTAAAAAAAAAAAAGAAGAAGAGGTTGCGCCAGCGGGCAATGTTATCCGCGCATGCGTATCATGCTCTCTCTCTCTCGCCCTCGTGTTCTCGACCGCCATATTGTCGAGTTGTTGTTACTGTTGTTTAATAAACCGTTTGGAGTTACATTCGCTGTATCGGGTTGTCCTTCCCTCATTACTGGCGTAAGGACTCCTACACGCTGACTGCATTTCTTATAGATTATACTTACATGCTCATCAAAACGAAGGTGCCTATCTATAAATACCCCAAGTAATTCCAAGCAGTCAGTAGATGCTACAACTTTATCGTCAATAACTATATTGATATTGTTGTCTAGTTTGCTGCCAAGCATGAGGACTCTATACTTGTCAAAATTTCCTTTAAGGAAGTTAGAAGTATACCACTCCGAAGCATCTATAGCACTTTGTGTAAGATTATCATTAACAATCTCTATGTCACTGCTCATAGCATAAAACTGATGATCATCTGCATACATGTTAAGGTTTACATCAATATTATAAGTGAGATCGTTCTGGTAAATGTTCCACAAAAGTGGCCCAAATGCTGATCCTTGAGGGCATCCCCTGGACACCTTTTTCCACTCACTTACTACTGGACCCAATTTGACTCTTCAATAACGGTCTGTAAAATAAGAGTCAAATAATTTGACACTATTGTCGCTTACACCATAAGCTTTCAATTTTGCTAACACGAGAGGTTGGTACAAGGAATCAAAAGCCTTACTCATATTGGTGGAGAGGACTCCAACAATTTTGCGTTCGTCCAAAGCTTTTTTCCAATTCTCAATAAGCGACAGAAGGGCAGTTTCACAACTATTACTTTTCCTGTATGCAGTTAGTTTATCACTAAACCTACTCTCAAAACTATGGCTTAATTGTTTACTAAGTAGCTGTTCAAAGACTTTATTTACTGTAACTTGCACAGTTATTGGACGATAGTTCTCCTTTAGTCGATGGTCTTCCTTCTTAAAGACTGGGACCCAGTCTCCTCTCTTCCACATTGCAGGCCATTCACAACTGGAGATACAAGCATTATATAGCGTAGTCAGCGGTATTGACAACTCACTTGCACCAATTTTTAGGGCCATTGACGGAATGCCATCCCAGCCCTCACTTTTCCTGGTATTGAGACCTTGCAGAGCCGCTTCCACCTCAAACCTGTTTACACTCTGGAACTGGAAGTTATCTGTGCCAGTTGAGTTGTTAATGGTACTCTGTATTATCATATGACCTGTACGGCCCTGTAAACCTTTTCTTTGCAAAACCAATGATGAAAGTCCCGTATGAGGGCCATACGCATTTGCGCGAGCGGGGCCGGAAAAAGCCGTACAGCCCTACTATAAAAGCAGACGGCCTCGCACCCTAAAATTTCAAGTAATTTTATCTCCAAATTGGTCATATGATAAAATACTTATTGACTAAGTTAGGTTGGGCCGGATGGGAAAATATTTGGCTCGAGGTCATGGCGTACGGACCGAGCGCAGCGAGGTCTGTGCGCCATGACCGCCATCTGGCCCTCCTACTTAGTCAATAAGTACATACACTTATATGTGTAACAAAAGAGTCATCATTTATGCCATCAGTATTTCCTATCCCATAAGCAATATTGGTAAAGTAATTACAAAGATGATTTGCAATGCGTTGATCGTGACAGATGCTTCCATCAATCATTAGGCTAAGTTGATCGTTGTCATTTCATATATAGTGTAATTGTTAAGCCGAATACAAACAAATATTCTAGATGTTTGTCACATGGTTCATTTTAAAAGGGATGGTTTGTAGTAATTTTTATAAGCTTGTTCGCGGTCATGGCGCACGGACCTCGCTGCGCTCGGTCCGTACGCCATGACCTCGAGCCAAATATTTTCCCATCTGGCCCTCCTACTTAGTCAATAAGTACATACACTTACATGTGTAACAAAAGAGTCATCATTTTCCTATCCCATAAGCAATATTGGTAAAGTAATTATAAAGATGATTTGCAATGCGTTGATCGTGACAGATGCTTCCATCAATCATTAGGCTAAGTTGATCGTTGTCATTTCATATATAGTGTAATTGTTAAGCCAAATACAAACAAATATTCTAGATGTTTGCCACATGGCTCATTTTAAAAGGGATGGTTTGTAGTAATTTTTACAAGCTTGTGATTCAGTAGTTTTCAACGTTTGCAAAAGGCAAAAAAAAAGTGATAAAACTTGTGATTTGTTTGAGTATAAAATGGTTCAACACAAATTGCAGTGGCTGGTATTCATTACTTTAATACAAGCCACTGCATAAGAATGTTAAAAGCTTGTTAGCATGTCACAGTACTAATCATATTAAAACCACGTTACTGGCAAACTTTCTAATGAACAGAACGTCTGTAATACAACTTGAAAGATTTACCAGTTCCATTTCCCTTACCAAGACGTGTACAAGTCTGAAATACTGAAAATCTGGGTGAAAAAAGAAAGCAAATAATTATTGTGAAAATTATGCAAATGACCATCGATTGGCCCATTTATTAAGCAGCATATTTTATACATGTAGTTGCAAACATCTGGGAACAGAAAAAACTTTAGTTACTGTTTCTTCTGAAAACTGAAAAAAAAAGTCTCAAATGATTTTTCTCAACCTCTTTTCTTCTGCACCCTATCAGAAGACCTTTCAACAATTGTATGAAATTGCACCATCGTACAATATCAGATGCCCTGGTCTAATTTGCTTATGTATTGTAATCGAATACATTTTTTTTATCCTTTACAGGAAGGATAACAGGAACGTTTCATTTTGAGTTTATAAGACATGCAAAGTAATCATGTTTGCAGTTTATGGAATGAGGCCTTTGTACACAAGGCTTAGCTTTCTCCGACTGTCTCCTTTTCTGACACAGAAATTTCCATCATGCATGTTCAATGACTTGTATATTGTATCATGGCCATCACTCAGGATTATTAAAACAACAAACAAAATCAACCAGTGTTACTTCATGAACCCTCCTACCAACTACTTTACTAAGTCATCGCATCCGTCTAGAGATGACATTCAACTCAACAGGAAAATTTTGTCCCTGAAGACAGTTGAAGAGCAACTTGGATTGTTTGAGAGTGTTAAGAATTCAGCTAATATTGTGAACAGAGTCACCATGCTTTTCAACATTGCTCAGATTGCAGAAAGGGATAGAGAGCAGAGGTTGGTGTTGGAACAGGAAAGAGGAGCGATGCAACAAGGACATCACAGCACATACACGGATTTACTGGAAAGTATATCAAAAGACATTTCTGAATGTCAGCCTCGTGAACTTGCTAATATGCTGTGTGCTTTGGGAAAAATCAAAGAGAAAGATCACAAGCTTGTTCATGTTTGCGAGGAAGAGATTCTATCATGTGATATCATAGCCTTTAACCATGCTGAGATTTGTCAGATTGTGAGTGGATGTACAAACCTGAACTTGACTTCATCAGACTTGTTTCCAAAGTTACAAGATGCAGTATTAGATGGGCGAGTAAATGTTAAAGATTTTGAAAGTTGTGTGCTTGATACCATGTTGTTGTCATTTGCTAAGACAGGCAATGGTTCTGCTAAACTATTTGATGTTTTCTTGGATGAAATTCTATCAAGAGATTTCTCAAAGTTTTACATTTTTGATTTGGCTGCATTTGTGTGGTCATATGCAAAGAAGGAGTTAGAAGCAAACAGGTTGTTTGACTTAGTCGAAGAAGAGATTTTGAGACGTGGAATGAACGATTTCTGCATTGCCGATATTATTCAAATTCTTTGGGCATTTGCCAAGGCTAGTAAAGGAAGCAAACAGCTCTTCTATCAGTTTGACATTGAACTTGTCTCAAGAGGTCTTGAGAGCTTTAACAATGCTGAACTGTTAGAAATCGTGTGGTCTTTTTCTAAGAGAAATGTGACAAAAGCCAAAGTGTTTGAGTGTATTGAGAATGAGGTTTTTGACCGTGGTGTCCATAACTTTCAGACCCACCAACTTGTGTTAATCCTTTGGTCATTTGTTTCCGCTCAGAGACATAATGACCTATTGGTCGCAGAAATTGAAGGTGAATTGTGTATAAAGGATGTGAAGCTGTTGGATAATGGTCGCTTATGTCAAGTTGCGTGGTGTCTTGGTAAAGCAAGAAAGTCAGACAGTAAGTTGTTTGATATAATTGAAACAGAAGTACCTCAACGTGGTGTGTTAACATTCACTATAAACGAAAAACTGATGCTAATACGCGGGTTTATTGAGGCCAAGAGAGGAAGCAAAGAGTTCTACGAACTTTTAGTTAGCTCCTTTTCAACAAATGATTTCGGTAATCTAAATGGCGGTACCATGTGTGAATGTGCTTGGTGTTTTCATAAGATGGGGGTTGATACAGGACCACTATTTGATGCTTTGGAAAAGGAAATCCTAACTAAGGACAAATACTTTTTCAATCAGAAGGAGCTTGCCTTAATTAAGGAGATTTTTCAATATGTAGGAAAAGGAAGGAACCTTTTTGGATTATAAGTGCTGGAGATAGAGTTAATTTCTAATGCAAAGCAGTGGTGGATCTGTAAAGTCAATGTTCTAGTAACTTTTCAAACAACCGTTCCATTTCGGTTAACAGTGTTAATGTGGGTAGTTTCTTGGTGTTGCGGATGGTGTGATCACAAAATGACGTAAAACAAAAGATTCAAAAGACACTGAACAATACCCACAACGCAACACAAAAGCTAACCATCAATGGCTTCCGCAACACCAAGAAACACCCACAATGTGGCACATGGCCAAAAGGTCTCACTAAACTTTGTATTGAAACACTTCATTCATAGCTGCAACACTTGCTAGTGACACCCCTCACAGGTGTTACGGGTTCAACTGAGAACACAGAAAGTGTTTAAATCAAAGGGAGGGTTGTTGACCACATGGTGACCTAATCTAATGGTGTCAAACAGGGAAATGGCTTAGTCTGTTGGGATTGTGTGAATCGGTCTTAAAATCGATTTTTATGTGTTTTTGTTTTCGCTAATAGATAAGTACATTTTATTGGAATTTGGCGCTTCCTCGACTCTACTTCATTTAAGACCCTACCAATTTTCAATAGAAAAACCTTACCGATTTTGAGTCCCCATGTTTATAAACTCTCCCTCTCCCAATTCTCACATGGCCTCAAATCTGGCAAAAACTTAGTAGAATTAATAAAAATGTAAAAAACGTTCTCTGGTTTAAATTATTTGAAAAAATGAGCTTTCAGCTGCCAATCTGCAGACTTTGACGAATAGTAATCCGTGAATAAGAAATGCTCAACACATCGCTGGCTCATATTTGAGCGACCCTAGCCTTCCTTACAAAAAGTGTCGAAATGTGCTTGAACAGAAATTATGAAGTTAGACATGTGCTTAGTTGAGGGGGTTAGTTGATTTGGTTTCGTTCGTGAAAGCTTTATTGTATCAATTAACACTGCCAAATTTATCTTTTCAATGCGTAACGCAATGTACGGTATGTCGGTTTAAATATATAAACACGGCTCCATATCTTTTAAAATACCGTAATCCGCGATATGATATGTGTGATATATAAGGTCTACATACACTGTTCAGTAGAAAAATGCAAGGATATATTTTCACTTGAGGAACAGATCCACTGACGAACTTTAGCGCATAAACATATCCATTTCTCTCCTATTTCAAACATTGCGAATTTGTGTCACGTTAAGGCATGAAAGACAAATTTGGTTTATTCATCAAAGGATTCCAAATGTGAAACACCTTTAAGCTTATTGTTGTTCAATTTCGTTTACAAAATCTTAGTTATTTTTATCGCTGGATTCACGTTGTTCTTGTTACAAATACGTGACAAAAAGCTTATGGAGCAAGCGAGTGCTCATTTGCATATTTGCCACCGTCTGCAATAACCCGTTCATTGTGCCTTATGACGTTCCGTTGTGGACAAAATGTCCATATCGTAAAATGAGAAGTTAAGAATCGAAAAGATAATTCAAAACCAAAAAAATGAGTCGAGATGTGCAAAATATTAAGTCGAAAGAAAAAATCGAACTCGAAACTAGGAATAGACGCTGACTAGCCGTATCTTCATTTTGTGGTCTCATTTATCGCAGCTTTTTGCGGGTAATGGCGGAACGTTGGTTTAATACCCAACGTATCGGAGTTTTTTTTTCTTCACTTGTTAAACTTCTAGAGGACGTCGTTGCAGCCTCGTTTGACAACACAGAATTCCTATTTCGCCGCCTTGATAAATATGAGAGGACGCTTTTAGAACACTGAGGCTGGTCAAAAGACGCGACCATGGGGGTGGTGGGTGGGGGTCAGGCTGGAAGGCGAAGGATGGGGGAGAGAACTTCCTACCCCTTTCACTCCTACCATCCCCCGACGTTTTGTAAAACCAAAATGACGACTAAACACGTTCGATTGACCTTACTCCGGAATAATCCCGAATGCCCGTTCGATTGAGTCGCTATTCAGATTCCAGAATACATGAAATGTATTCCAAGCATTCTGCACTAGGGAGCAGAATGCTTGGAATAATCCAGAATAATGACGTCACTTCGTTCTCGCCTCGCGGCCTTTTTCAAAACAGCAAACAAAATGACTACCCCCGGCGACCAAGACGGTTGCCAAGTTCTATAACAAGCTGTTCAAATATGTCCGCCAAAGGGCGAAAATGACTGCGAAACTCTGACAAATTATAATTGGTACTACCGCTTCCGCATAACCTTCGATGCGAACGGCTTTCCGTCGCTCTGATAACAGGCTATTGACATAAACCGGGGGCAGAAACTTTTCTACGACATCTTCCTCCTCTTGCACAGATTCTTCTTCGAGAAATTCTTCAACAAACGCGCAATACCCCCCGGGGAGGTACTCTGCAAATTTTTGGGTGGGGGTGTGCCGCTGGGAGTCTGAGACCCTTAACCTACACTAGACCACTTTAGCTGCATTTTGCAACCCTATTCTAGACTAAACACCAAAAAGCCCTATCCTATCCTAGACCTATTCCAGACTCGCTATTTTTCAGAAACTCGTTCACGATCACAGCTATTAGTTAACAGGGGTCAGTAAAAATGCCGTACCGATTTTTAAATGCCATTTGCCAGTAAACCTTGTCTAGACTAAATTCTTCACGCAACTGATCAGTTTCGTGGAAAATGATACCCTATTGTAGACCAAAAATGTCTGATTACTATACCCTATCCCAGACTAAACGGCCTGAAAACCATACCCTTCACAGCGGCACATACCTATATTGATCATATATGGGAGTATCCCCCTCCCCCACCCCCCCCCCCCCCCCCCCACCCAATCCCCGGGCGCAATACCAGCAACAACGACGTGCATTGTTGCCGCCATGTTGTTGTGTTATATCGCGGGCATTATTCCAGAAACGGAATAAACGTTTTATTGACCTACGAGGCGGAATGGCTATTCTGGAATAATCGGGAATATATTCTTATTCCGGAATAGGGTCAATCGAACGCAACCTAACTTCAGCACTGTACTCGCCCACTAAAACAACGCCTGCACTGCAGGCTAACGGAATGCAAGATATCAAACAACTAAAATTACTAATGAAGGGATCCGTTATTTAAAAGAAAAGTGAGAGTATTGTCTAAGTAGCGGCTTTGAGTTATCATCCGCTTCATTAGAGATTTCGCACTCCGTAGTCGCCTTTGTCGATCACTCGTGCGTTTAAGTCTGTTGAATGAATGTTTGACCAAGCATGTTTGGAAATATTTGAGCCTTAGTAACCGTTCTTAACATTTCTGATGTGTTCTTTCATTCGAGTTGTAAAGCATCTACTAGTTTCTGCGATAGAGTTCCAGGGGCACTCAGCACAGGAGATCTTGAAGACTACATTTGTTTGGAGATCAATTCGTGGTCGAAATTTTGGCGAAGGAAATTCTTGTTGAAGTGTCTTGAAGTATTTAGTGACCACTCGGATTCCGTTTTTTGATGTGATCTCGCAAGTGGCTCTGTGAGGTTCGTTCCTATATCCGTGAGAATATAATATGACATCATGGGTAAAATGGATAAGGAGCCAATGAGGTTGCAGGTCATCTCATTAAAAATTAACAAACACACACAGTGAACGATAACCCATATATGTGTTTCAATTATATTGATTTTTAAATTTATTACAAACCCTTCTCATGTCATACTGTGGTGCATTTTTAAAAATTTAGAACTCATTTTCAACTTGATAAATCTTTCTAAATGAAGGACAATCGCCTTTTCTGATTGGGAAAACAACCACATCAAATTAAAAAGGGATATGTTCATACTCAACAAAAATGGCAACTTTCCGAAAGCAACAGCCCTGAAAGTAACGATACATTTTGATGGTTGTTATTCAAACCAATAAAGCAATTTAGTATTATGTTTCTGTACCCCTAAAGAATTTACCGTGGTGGCCGCCACTTTGGTTTCTGGGCTCGTTTCGCAAAAATCCTACACCCTGGTTGACAGCGCTGAATAACGCTTAACGGTCGGTGGTGCTTAAGGCAGGCGACCGCGTGGGAACCGGCGCCGACTGTGGCGGGTTACTTAAAATGGCCGGCATTTGTGTTTTTTTCTGTACCATAAACAAAACCGTGTTGCGTGCATGGTCAAAAGGGGGTTTCACGGTTCGGCGCATGTGCAAGCTCTGGCGTAAGCCATTTAAATTCATTCTTTAGACCAATCGGAAGCGAGTAGATAACTCTGGCGGGAAATTTGCCCGTGAAAATGTCGCTGATTGAATGGATGATTATACATTAAATTTAAGTCTGAATGCCGAAAAAGAACTGACAAAGACAGTCAGACGTTTCGGGGATAACCCCTTCATCAGTGTTTGTATTACTTTTACGAGACAAACGCTCGTGCACACGTACAATTTGTTGTGTGTACGCTATTCAAAAATATTCAAATAAAACGCGAATTCGAGCGCGCGCTTAGAATAAAAACTTGAAGCCAATGTAGCCTCATGGAAAATTAGAATTTAAAGTCAATGTTAATTCCACGAGGCGCCAAGGTCTAACTAACTTGTACTAACTTACCACCCAAAGAATCAGGATGTCAAGAAAATCCTGTTAAGGAACTTTGGTATTCTGACCGACGATCCTCGAACAAAGGACATTTTCACCACGCCCATGTGCGTTTATCGGCGGGATACCAATCTTCGAGACATCCTGGTTCACAGCACCTTTTCATCGCACCCGGACCAAGAACAAGCTGGAACATTTCCTTGCAAACGAGCAAGATGCAGGACATGTGCCTTCACTGGAGGGACTTCCAATATCAACCACACGAACGGAATCATACACCTCAAAGGACGCCATAGCTGCACCACGACCAGTGTCATTTATACCATCATTTGTACCCGCTGTCAAGTTTTGTACATTGGGGAGACTGGTCGTCGGCTCGCAGACAGATTCGGCGAGCACCTCCGCTCTGTGGAAGGCTACAATCACAGCCAACGCTATTGCAACGGAGGATTCCCCGTTGCCGAACATTTCAACCAACCGGGACACTCAATCAACAACATGTCGGTGTCGGTGATAAAGAAAGTCACGGGAGCAACTGCCACACGACAGAGAGAAGAAATGAGGCTAATCTTTCTACACAAGACCTTGGCGCCTCGTGGAATTAACATTGACTTTAAATTCTAATTTTCCATGAGGCTACATTGGCTTCAAGTTTTTATTCTCTGTCGCATTTATGCGCGCTAAGCGCGCGCTCGAATTCGCGTTTTATTTGAATATTTTTGAATAGCGTACACACAACAAATTGTACGTGTGCACGAGCGTTTGTCTCGTAAAAGTAATACAAACACTGATGAAGGGGTTATCCCCGAAACGTCTGACTGTCTTTGTCAGTTCTTTTTCGGCATTCAGACTTAAATTTAAATTTCAATGGATGATTATACATACCAATGTGCGCCATGAAAGCCACCAGAGCGTAGAATAAATCCTTCGGGTCAAAGGTTTTATTCAGTGTTGCCTTTTATGGTGTAATCCGTTGAAATTTTCTGTGAATTTTGGTCATCCTTCGCTTTGTTTGGACTTATTATAGTATGTGATTATTGAAGTAAATGTGAGTGGTTTTTTAACCGATAAAATTGGCAAGTAAGCGAATAAAGCATTTTAATCTGTGCACATGCGTCGAACCGTGAAACCCTCCCTTTAAGGAAAGTCTGTGTATTTTTGGACAATATTGCATCTAATTTCAGATGGAAGAAATTTCGTTTTCATCGGTAAAAGTGTGAAATTTTGGCTTAAACGAGATTCTACGAACTGACTCATTCACAAATTTTACACCACGAGGAAAGCAGTGAAGTAACGAACATGCGCAGTGCGTTATTCAGCACTGTCCCCGTGGCTTAATTCAGCGCTCGTTCGCCTCCAAACTACACCTGATCTGCTCTACAACGTCTAGACAATTCTTTTCAAGATTAGACATTGGACATAGGTTCGACTGTATAGCAAAAAGTGCAATGGTAATGCGCCGATCAATTCGAAAGATCAACATCCCCCCCCCCCCCCCCCCCCCGGGCAATGCCCCGGACATTTGAACTTTTGAAGATCGACTTGTTCAAATTGCCGCCCCGTTGGGCCAAAATTGCATTCAAATACCCCACCCTAGCACTGGATTTGACTGTCAAATGCCCCTCCTAACGATAAAATGTTTTTAGTGAGATTAAAAAATACACTTTGCATTCACTTTTTCTGATTTATTCTAGCTATTGTTTTCCTCGAGAATATACTCAACTGAACCGCGTATACTTTGCAACTGATATTTCACGGCACTCCTGTGGCATACCTGTGGTTCACGGTCTTGGGGATTTACTTTTCGATATTTTTTTTATTTGAGTAATTTCTCGTGTGATCAACAAATATTGCAAAAATATTTAGCAACGCGGTTGATTCATTTTTGGAAGCGTTAATTTCCACGAGGTGAAAATTTATTATTCTAAATGCGTTTTATATCAACTGACAAATGTTTCCTTAAAGAATTTTCTATTTGAGAGAGTTCATTTTGCAGTGTTTTTTTCTTTCAATCAATGGCCGTTTAAAATCTGCGTACATTTAATAGACTGGCACAGGACTGGCAATGCAGTCAGCCATTTTGACTTCGAAATCTAAAACGCGTTGAATGGCAGTTGAATTTAACTTTTCATACAAACCTTCAAAAACACTGCAAAGCTTTGTCAGCCCATTTTACTAGCCATTCACTAACAAAAACGATATTTTCCCCTTTAAATTGCTCCATGTTGAATCTGAACTGCTACTGTATGTGTTTGATAGGCGCCGGCCAAAAAAATATATTTTGAACACTTCCGGTTCAAATTCCCGACCCCATCCAGGCAAAGTCAAATTCCCCACCCCTGGGATGGCCTTTCACATCAAATTCCCGACACCCCGGGCACAGAAAATGTTCAAATACCCGGGGCTCTCCGGGGGGGGATGTTGATGTTTCGAATTGATCGGCGCATAACGAGGGTTTAAAATGAAAACTCGGTTAGTTAAGAAAACTACCCCGTACAACATTTTATTGTGCAGTGCAAGATCACCTATAAGACATTTATAATTCAAAAAGTGCATTGCTTCCCTTTCCAATTTGGCGAAAGCTCTCCTTGATGAAGACAATTTGCTTGTCACTGAAAAAATATTTATCCTGATTTAGAATTTCCTTTTCCAAAGAATCAAACAGTGGTTCTGCTTCAATACCAGCATTGGAAAAGCACCAAATACACTCGCAAATTCCACTTTCCCTCAGATTACGGAAATCTGTTTCTGAAAAAAAGTGAGTTAAAAATTCGAAGAGTCGCTTAGTTCCTCTCTTGGCCTCAATGAATCCTCGCATGAGCATAAGCATATGGCTTTCCTTTGAGGGAAGTTCATGCATACCACGCTGAAATACTTGCGCTTCAATTATATCAAACAGCTTACTTTCCGAGTTTCCTGCCCTTCCAAGAGACCAGGCAACTTGACATAGATCACCCTTGGTAAACTGCTCAACATCCCTCAAACACAACTCACTTTCAATTTCAGCAACTAGCAGGTCATCGTGTCTTTGAGCAGAAACGAACGAGAAAAGGATTAACACAAGTTCGTGAATCTGAAACGTATGGACACCGCGGTTAAAAACTTCGTCTTCAACAAGGTCGAAAACATTGGCTTTTGTCGCATTTCTCTTGGTAAAAGACCACACGATTTCTAACAGCACGCCATTGTCAAACCTCTTTATACCACTGCTGACAAAGTCGTGGTCTAAATGGTAGAAAAAACGCTTACTTCCTTTTTCAGCTTTGGCAAATGCCCAGAGTATCTTGGTAAAAGCAGCATTGTCTAAATCCGATGTCCCGCGTCTCAAAAGCTCTTCTTCCACTCTGTCATACAACTCGTCTGTGACAAACTCTTTCTTTGCAAACGACCACACAAATTCTGCTAATGCGCGACTGCTGATCCGCGAGAAGTCTCTTGATAGAATTTCTTCTAAGAAAGTATAAAACAGTTGAGAAGTGCCGTTGTCTGTTTTAGAAAATGATGCTAGTATTCCTGACAGTTCACGATTTTCAACGTCACAAATATTCACCTCTCCATTTACAATTGCTTCTTCTAATTTTGGAAATATCTGCGAAGTTGCCAAGTCAAGATTTTTGCATCCATTGACAATCTGACAAATTTCGGCATTGTTAAAAGCTGTAATGCCACGCAATAAAATCTCCTTCTCGCTTACTTCAACAAGCTTGTGATCTTTCTCTTGAATTTTTCCTAAGGCCCACATCAAATTAGCAAGATGCCAAGAGTTGCACTTTGAAATGCTTTTTGAAATACGTTCCAGCGAATCCATGTACACGCTATTCTGTCCTTGTTGTGACTTCTCTCTTTCTTCTTCCAACACCTGCCTCTCTTTTCCATCTCCTTCTGCGATCTTAGCAATCCTAAAAAGTATAACGACTCTGTCCGCAGTGTATACAAACTTGCCAACACTTTCAAGCAACTCAAGGTGCTCACCAACCGTCTTCAGTAACGCTATTTTCCTGTCTAGGTGCCTGACATATCTGGACGGTGGTGTTAACTGAGATGTCTGTGTAGAATGGTTGGCATGAGGGTTTATAAAACACAGGCTGTTGATTTCCCTTCTTGCTTTTACAACCCTGAGTGATGACCAAGATGCACTGTAGAAGTTGTTTAACTCTTTAAATGTGCGTGATGGGAACTTTTGAGTCACGCAAGGACATAGTCGGAGGAAACGTGCAATTGTACACAAAGACCTCAATCCAGAGACTGCATGCATCTTTGTACGCTATGTAGACTCACACAGAAAGTCCTCTCTCCTCTTCTCTGAAAGTAAACAAATGATTATGCCATTTTATTCTATATAATATTTCATGGAAAGATATTTGGAAATAAAAGGGCAAATTTCCTAGGGCGATTATCAAGAGAGGTGTATTAATAACTTTTATACAATAAATGAAGATAATATGCGTGCTCTGATTGGTCCATAGCTATTATCCCAGTAAACCACACGAAAAATGTAGTTATTATATAAAAGCAATATACCACACATTTATATGATTTATAGGTGCAATAAATCTCTTGAGATGTTGGAATGACACTCGGAAAGCTTGTAAATCACTCGCCTTCGTTGCTTAACAGCCAAATGGGTTTGGCTGAGAACTTCTATTCTAGTATTTAGCATTTCCCTTAAGTAGGTTCAGGAATTATCGTATCAATAGACAAATTCGGCTAACACATTGTTGTACCCAATTCAAACCTTCTGGGAATAAGATTCTTTGTTCACAATATTTCCATATAATTTCCATGTCAATGCTTCATTGATATGGAAATATGACGAACAAAGAGTTCTAATCCCAAAAGGTTTGAATTGGATACAACAATGTGTTAGCCAAATTTGTCTATAACAAAATTCTCCATTGCGAATGGTAGTCTTCCTGCCTCAGTCTTGTGAGTGTTCAATTACAGCTATCCAATAACATTAAATACAACTTTTTGTAATTGGATAGCTGTAATCAGGTGCACTTAAGGTGGCAAGCAACAGTTCCCAGAATTTCCATCACCTATACTTTGATGGATCAATACTATAATTCTTTATCAGTTGATGCTTCAATAATGGTATCAAACAAATGCCCAATCATTGGTGAACAAGTTGTGGTCTCTTTTATGATGTAACAGGTTACCATAGTAACAGTATAATTTTAGCTTTACGTGCTTATAACTAAAAAACGAGCTGGATAACCCCCATTTTTTTATTATTGAATTGTAATTGGCATGTTAACATACAACTTTTTGCAAAGTTTAAAAAAATTCTGTACATAGGGTTCAGAGCCACCTTAAATTTCGAAATTAATAGAATAGTAATAGAACTGAGTGAAGTCCAATTCGGTCTGTAATCATATGAGTGATTACCAAAATCGGACGACCGTGAAGCGGGAGTCCGATTTGTTTAATCACAAGTATGATTACAGACAGAATTGGACGACACGAAGTCCTGTTACCAATTAATCATAACTATGACAAAATTCGAGGATAAAACATTAAATGGTTACACGTTTTGGTGAATAAAAAAATAACAATTGAGTGTGTTTATGACCGAGATACGTGCACGGAAAAAGGATAGCACGCGCAAATGACGTATACTGTCCAATTACATCGTCCAATTACAGGCATGATGCGTAAACTGTCCTATTAATACTCTAATCGGGCCTGCTGATAACCAATCAGATTCGAGAATTTTGTTATAGTTTTGATTTATATTAGTAATTGGACTCAGTGGAGTACAATTCAGGGACAATCGTTTGCCCGAATTACTCCCTTAATCAAAACTATAACAAAATTCTCAAATCTGATTGGTTATCAGTATAGGCCCGATTAGTTGAGTGAATTGGACTGAGTGGAGTACAATTCAGGGAGTAATGGGGCAAGTAATTTTAAATCAGCCGAGCACGTAGCATGAGGACGATTTAAAATGACAAGCATGATTACCCCTGAATTGTCGACATGAAGTTTAATTACTAATTAATCGCATCAATAACAAAATTCCAGATTAAAAGTCAAGGATATTTTCTATCAGTTCAAAAGCAGGAGGAAAAAGCGAAACAAAGCAACCCATTTAAGTGCACCTGATTGACGCACATGCAACGTAGGTGTCCAATTATAGCTATCCAATTACAAAAACTTGCAATTGGACAGCTGTAATTGGACACCCATGTGACCGCGCACCGATTACGTAAGAAATGGGCGCGCTGATGACCAATCAAAATCAACAATTTTGTTATTGATATGATTAGAGCATTAATAGGGCAGTTTATGCATCATGCTTGTAATTGGACGATCATAACGCATCATTTGCGCATGCAATCCTTTTTCCGTGCATGCATGCTCGTTTTTAGCAGAATAAAGTCCACATAGATTTTTAAATCTCGAATTTTGCCACTGCTGCGATTAATATTAGTAATTGGACTCAGTGGAGTACAATTCAGGGATAATCGTTTGCCTGAATTACTCGCCCAATTACTCCCTTTATACTACTGGCTGAAAAATTTCATCCTTGAAGTGATGTACATGGATTGTTTTGCAGTATCTATCACTGCAAAATAAATTTGTTTGTAAATGAATGGTCTTTGAGGGTTTCAGCAAAGTGATGCGTATCCTGTTGGCACAAATGACCCCCCCCCCCCCCCCCCCGTCCCCCCTCCCTCCCACCCCACCCCCTAATAATAATCAGCTCTGACAAATGAAAGAGACTTGACGTTTCCTCAAAAATGTTTCTTAGTTTTGTTTTACATGTAAGTGAGCCCCCCTACCCCACCCCCTAATAATAATCAGCTCTGACAAATGATAGAGACTTGACACGTCCTCAAAAATGTTTCTTATTTTTGTTTTAAGTGAACCTCCCTCCCCTACTCCACCCCCTAATAATAATCAGCTCTGACAAATGAAAGAGACTTGACGCTTCCTCAAAAATGTTTCTTATTTTTGTTTTAAGTGAACCCCCCTATCCCACCCCCTAATAATAATCAGCTCTGACAAATGATAGAGACTTGACGCTTCCTCAAAAATGCTTCTTATTTTTGTTTTAAGTGAACCCCCCCTATCCCACCCCTAATAATAATCAGCTCTGACAAATGATAGACTTGACACTTCCTCAAAAATGTTTCTTATTTTTGTTTTAAGTGGATTGAAGCTAAAAGATATTGTTATTACTGCTGTAAATGAGCAAGTTTATATAAACAATAATGATTGATTCATATCTTACTTCACTGAAAGCAACAGACTTGTTTTGAAAGTTCGAGTGAGTTTTTTTAAGTTTTACCTTGCAAAGGTTATAAAGAGATAGAAACAGTCAAGCTACACTGTTTAACTGCACTCAAATTGCCTGGAATTGAGCTAAAAGCTACACAGGACACAAATACACAAGCAAAGGAGTTCAGATGAGCAACCTCTTTCCATAAGTCATTCAAAGTTTTTAAATTCAAATAAGAAATGTTTTTCCCTATACAAATCTTCATAACTTTGCTGTTGCCAATAGTTATCACGATGCTCAAATTACAATGCTCCCACAATGCTGTTACAAAGGTCAGATCACATAGCCAGTCATACAACACTCATTATTGACCTTGGTGTACCTGTGTGATAACCCTTTCAGCTTTGTTGTCGCAATTTGCCCCATTGTTAACTTTTAACTGTGTGATGGCTGTCGGAAAAAATGGTACCTTCTGTTGCACGATAGATCATGGGATTGTTTTCAATCACATGTGAAGCTGAAAGAGGTCAATAATAATAATAATAATAATAATAATAATAATAACATCACTTATATAGTGCTTATTCATATCCGTTCTAAGTGCTTTACATCTTTTTGTTAAAAGGTAAACACCAATTTAAAATTACAGTAGGCACGTAAAAACTAGTAAAAACAAAAGATTATTAAAGTCAACTAATTTAGATTAAAAGCACATTTAAAAAGATATGTTTTTAGTTTAGATTTAAAAACAGCTAAACTAGGGGGAGTCTTGATTTCTAAACATAAAGTGTTTGATAAATAAGGGGCAGCTACTGTAAAAGTTCTAAAACCATAAGACTTAAGGTTCCATTTGTTTTGTTTTAGAAGAAATGCAGAAGATGAATGAAGCTCCTTATTTCGTGCATAGCGTTGGATCATGTCACTAATGTAGACAGGAGCAAAGCTGTTTAGAGATTTAAAATGTTAAAAGAAGAATCTTGAACTGAATGCATTCTTTAACAGGGAGCCCGTGCAGATCCATCAATATAGGTGTTATATGGTCGTGTTTCCGTGTACCAGTAATGAGGCGAGCAGCAGCATTTTGAACGTTTTTGAACATTTTGAAGCTTTTGTAGGAGATATTAATTTAGGCAAGCCATATGCGAGGGAGTTGCAGGAGACTAGCTTTGAAGTAACAAATGCATGAACTTGAGTTTGAGTAGTCTTAAGTGAAATAAATTTCCTAATTTGGCAATGTTCCTTAAATGGTTAAAAGCACTCTTGCAAGTACAGTGTAGAGTGTATGTGAGGCACCATAGTCATAGTATTGTCAGAAATAACGCCAACATTTCGTGCAGAATCTGATGGAAGAATTAATTACTTCAGATCCTATTTTGAGGGGCACAAAAGTAGGTGGAGGACGACATCAGGAATAAAGAACCAGGAGTTCTGTCTTGCCTTTGTTGAGCTTAAGTTTGTTTAACGTCATCCATTTATCAAATTGAATGTCAATTAAACAGTCATACCATTGTGTTGTTGCAATCAAGTTCATTGTTGTAAGTGAAGGTGGTATATAGTTGAGTGTTGTCGGCATAGAAGTGTAACGACATATTGTGATGTCGCAGTATATCGCCAAGACATCCTTATACAGCTGTTTGCACGAATTGCAAGCGGCCAGTTAAATATGACATGAACCAGTCCAGGGCTTTACCTTTAATACCAAAGTTAGTTGACATTCATTGAAACAAGATTTCATGATCAACCGTATCAAATGCTGCGGTCAGGTCAAGTAGCAGAAGGACAACACATTGTTGATTATCTATGGCATGTAGAATGTCATTTTGAACGCCGACAAGGGCAGTTTCACAACTATGATACTGCTTATAAGCAGACTGGAGAGGTTCATTGAGTTTATTGACTTCAAGGTAGCAGTTTAATCATACAGTGACCACTTTTTCAATGATCTTCGAAACTATTTAAGATTGGATATTGGTCTGAAATTTGCCAGGACCTCGTGGTCTAAGGATGGCTTTTTTAATAATGGTGACAAAACTGCTTCCTTCAGACTGGATGGCAGAGAACCTGTTTCCAGCGACAAGTTGACTATTTTGCAAATAACACACAGGATATCGTTGAGATGAGGGACCGAGCAATTTAGCAGGCAAGGGATCAAGACAACACGATTTTGGTGCAGTCTTGCCAATGATCTTTAACAGTTCTTCAACGGTAGTAGATGAGAGAGTAGGCAGTTCACAATCAGGTTTACGTGTAGGTGTGTCAGACACTGTTATAGTCGGAGAAGTACATGTACACTGTACATGTAGTAACTTGAGTTACAAGTTGTTCTCTTATGGCAGCAATTCTATCTGTGAAAAAGTTTGCAAACTTATTAGCGAGATCACTGGCTCATGTTCTTGACAGGAACAGTTTGTCAGGTTTTCTGTGGAGAAGGCAATTAAGGACGGCGCCTCCTATTGTTATCGCGCATACGTTCTGTGCATGCATTGCGCGATAGTCACCCGAGACACTGGTCATTTTCTAAACGCGAACGCGTGAGGTAAAAGCTAAGTTCCGCCCACTTTTCATGTCAAACTGTCAACTCCCTGACTTACAAGATTTCTCAAAAATCCATGAAAATGTGTTTATAGACCTTCTGCAGCCTAAAAGTGCTAAATTCTTTCTCTATTTTGCAAACGACAGAGCCTTGGTAATGAAACTATTTTAAGCTAATTGGCGATGCCACCTCGATCAACAGAACACGTACGTTTTGCTTTTCTTTACGAAGATTGTTTACATTGGCTCCTTTTCTCCATTCAAAATTTCAACAAAACTTCAAGTCAAACCAGACTAGTGTTTTTTTACATATAATTAATATATAAAACAAAGCATCCTAGGCATAGAATCCAAGGAAAGGCTGGCATGTTGCTATTTCCAATTAGTACAAGTTTTTTGTTTTGGCGACCAAACTCGCGCTGTTTGAAATTTTTGTTTATCTGTAAAAAATTTTTGCCAGTGGCCATTTTTGCGAATAAAAAAAAGTATATATAACAAAAGCAGAAAAACAAATGTTCCAGTTAAATCAAACAAACGTTGAAAAGGAGAATTGAGATGAGCAAAGCGTTTTCAAAAAGACCGTTTTTCACAATTGATGAAGATATAAAAACAAGGCTGAAGCCAGCAACTATAGAAAACTGGCCGCTCCAAAGCCGGGAAGCATCCGACTAAAGTCTTCCCTCCCTCGATTGCTGGCAAGCATAGTTTTTAGTGTAATCTTTCGTAAACACATTCGTGCATTTACAAATAAGTTCAATTGATTTCCTTTATTCTCTATTATAGGCAGGTGGGGTTTTTCGAAGTCGCATCGTGTCAGTTCTCAACTTCTTTGCATTAGAACAAATTTTGATAGGCGAAAAACGTGCCATGATAAACTGAAAAGAAATCTTATCTTTTTAGATAAAATAAAGCCGTAGACTTCGGCAAAAAAAGTATTTTATTATTTCACCATTTTTTTTAAATTAAAGTTTACCGACTAATTTTTTCCAAAGTTATCAGAGAATCCATGAAAACTAAAAGTTAGAGCTTCACAAGAAAATAAACACACAGCCAAATGAAATTACAAAACTCAAGCACTTTTGGACAAATTTCTTGCATTTTGACTCCAAATAACCGTTAAAAGACTAACCTGCCAATCTAGAGTTTTTCGGCAGCCGACCAGTCACCTCGATATAGCACTGATGTTTTCAAGTTGATTATGGATGGGAAGAAGATGCACACAACGTAAAGTTCTTGTGCCCGAAGGAACATAATAAATCCGTAGATCCACTGTAGATCAATGGAAGTGCACCGATTTTGCACACAATTAATTTTTGGTTGTGGGCAAACGTTATTAAGACCGTATTTTTGGCGAATGTGGGAAAGCTGTCAGGGCTGATGACAGCTCCTGTTGCGATAATTTTGTAATAAAAAACACAAACAGTAGTTATGTTACGATTCGTTTTAAAGAATTTTAGAATTATTGTTGCTTTTGTGTATGTAAAGGCGAATTATAAGGAAATCCGCGAAAAAAATCCACTTTCCCTTTTTTCGAAAAAATGTCGACGTCAGCATTTTTTTCCACATTGAAGCTCAATTATCTCTGAAAATTGCACGGTGACCCCCCAATTTTCTCTTTGGATTCCAATAGTCCCTGGTAAGATCTACATTTCCCACATAGTCAAAAATCGTGAAAAATACCTTGGTATTCAGGGTGGGATGAAAATGAAAAAATCAGCTTGCCCTTGGGGCAAGCTGCTACTTTAGTTTACTAGCCCGGAGCTCTGAAGAGCTAGCCCAAAAATAAATTAATTATTAAAAACAAACAAATTTAAACAAGGGATGAATATTACACCAAGAGGCAAAAAATCTCCAACTGTGTTTGTTCCCGACGGCGAATGTTGCAGAATAAATTATAAATTACGAGAAAAACTTATTTTTGCGCTGGTTATGAAAGTTATGATCGATTGATCAATGAAACTAGTACTCTTATTCGAAGTCTTTCGCCTTTGGATGACGTAAAATATTCTGAAGCCCTTTCGGAAGTTTGATACAACAAAAATAACACATTTTATATTATGTGACTTGCTTGTGAGTATTACACACGGCGTTCTATGTGTACCCCGGGATGTGGACACGGCAAACAGCAGCTTGCAGTTTATTATCCTTACTTTTCCTCGAATCGTAAAATAAATCCAATAGAAAAATCGAAGTTAATTCACATGTTTATGAGTTTGAGAAACGTGAAACTACTCACTTTCTCATGGAAATAGCAAACGGCAGACGGCAAAAATATTTGCCATTTGTGGGAAAAACAATCTATCCAGTATCAACGACTGTGTCGGCAAATGTTCAAGTTGTCTAGCTTGTTTAAATAAAACGGTCTTAATCCACAAGACAGATCCTAACTGGTTAACTTTGAACTTAATAATACAATGAAAACAACAGCAATTTTAAAGACCTAAAAGCAGAGGAGTGAGAACACAATTACGGCCGCTATTGTACATATTATTTACGAAAACGCATCATTCAATTCCATTTCTTTTGTTCGCCGTTGATATTTTCTTACATTTTTAAAATGTTCCTCACATTCACTTTCACTAGAGAACTGTTTATTACACACTTCTTATTTTAATTCTTAACTTAATGATAAGAAAAGGCAACAAATATTGCTTGCCCGTCGGGCAAACTCCGACAAAAAGACACTAGCCCGATGGGTCGCTTCACTAGCCCCGGGCTATCGGACAGCGCTTTTGTCGTGCCCTGGTATTAGAAGGCGCCATCCTTAATATTACGAAAAAGTGCTTTGGGATCAGACCCAGCATCATCAATTAACGAGGAAAAGTATTCCGTTTTAATAGTGAAGATAAGGTTTTTAACCAACAAGCATTGTGTAATGTACATGTATGCTTGATGATCAGTAGGGAGAGCAGAGTGATGCCAGCGCCGTTCAAGTTTGTGTCATTGAGTCATTTGTGTTGCAATTTTTTCATTGTACCAGGGAGCTGCTGGACGTTGAATAATAGTCTTAGTCTGCAAAGGGGCGCGAGTGTCAAGAATGGATGATAACACTGAGTCATACTGATTGGACAATGTAGCAATTACACTTTCTGGCGACAAGTATAGAGCTTTTGATAATGTAAATTTGTTTCTTTATATTTGGCAGTTTATCTACTTGCAGGTTGCAGTGTAGAGCTAAGTGATTGGAAATAATGGGGTCATGAACAAAGAATTTCATGGCAGTTAGTTCATCATCTCAAGTAGTGATGAGATCAAGAGATTGAGATTTCAGATCCTCTTGATTTGATTTATTTATTTAACCCATTGACACCTGAACCGCCCGAAACCGCCCATACAAGACTCCACTGCTTTAAAAAATTGCAACTTTCTCAGTCATGTGAACATTGCCTTAACTAGCGGTTGTAAGCATTGACTAGAAAGTCCCTCAAATTCAACATTCACAGCAAAATTCAGTCCTAGTCCTAGCTTAGCAGCGAATTTTTTTGCTCTTATTTGTTGCTCGGGCCCAGCTACAGCCTCTCGTTCTCATGTGGTGCATACTGACCTTGCCTCGATTTTCAACATCACCACCGCACTGCATGCTGGGAAATAACGAGATTTTTCGACAGCGTTCCTTCCGTCCTCCACATACTTCATATATATACTTAGTCCACAGCCACTCTGACCCACCGCCGAAGTTTCGCGCTTGTTGTGTTCTCCTGTGGTCGCAACTTCCAAAATATGCAGCATAAGGTCGAGAAATTCATCCAGAGTCGAGTCCCAAAGCTACTTTGTTTCCTGGCGGCCATTTTTCCAGTTCAACGAGCAACGAGCCAAATTCGTAAACGAAGTACAACACCTAACTCGCTTCGTTGAGAAAGTGGACTCTGAACTACCTTCAAGCTCATCAGGCAGCTACTAAAGATGAAAATTGCTGTGAACTTACCAAAAATCGTAGTTAATTCATATTGGACCCTTTATTGCAAATCAACAAAGCAAAATGAGAACGTCACAATGACGTTTCCAGTAAACGCGAGCCTTCAGTGTTTTAGAACAGCAGCACTTTCAATGGTAACTTTAAATATGGAGTCATGAAATCCTATGGGGCGTGTGAATGCAGGAAATAGCTCAAAAACATAAAAATTCTCAGGTGTCAATGGGTTAAGTACTGTTTGGGTTCTATAACATGTGATTTTAGTGCATGAGTTTGGTCTTGATGAGTGCTTCCCTTCCCCAATAATACTAGGGACTTCGCCCCCACATGAGGGGAAATGCAGGGGCTTTGAAATGCCCATGTCAGCCGGGGACCGGGTCCCCGGCCTTCCTCTAGGGGAAGCCTATGACAAGTGCATAAAACTCTCAATTTGTCGAAACAAATTTTGATGTTCCCCGTTGCCCCAAAAAATTTAAATCAGTCAGGTTTATCCTTGATGATAACTTAACCAACTCATAAGTGGAAGGAGTTTTAGTCCGGTGCCCACCAGACCTCTCGTTACTTGTGTAAGAAATGATGCATTAAGGTAAATTAAGCCTTTTTATTGAATAAAAGTTTATATATCCCAATGATTTGTTCTCGAATCTGTGATTTGTTATCGATGTGTTTAATTATACAACAGTTAGTGCTCAACCTTGCGTAATATTGCCTGATTTTAGGCTAAGTATCGGGCGATATTACCCGCACTTTCGCACTACACGAACCTCAAAAAAAAAAGAAGAAAACATAAGATGCTCAGTCAAACTATGCTGTGCAGCAGTTTGACTTCTATGTTGTTTTTCTGTAAAGGAAATAGCAATTAGTGCAAAAAGCGTCCGGAAATAGGGCGATATACTGGACTGAATCATCTTGATTATCATCTTAATCTCTCAGTACAGAAAATTTGAAGGACTTAATTAATTTAACATTAAGACTTAACACATACCTTGAAAGAGATCATCTAAGCTCCATAGATAAAATGAAAAACTATAAACAGCAACTGAAATCCTCACATTTTCAACAGTTCCCCCGGACGACCATCTTCGACCGCCATCTTGTGGTCTGCTGAGTGACCGCTCACTTTTAACTGTGGGGGTAGGGGTGGGGATGCTGGGGAACGGCCCCCTGGAGTGTGTGAGATCTGCTATAGACCGCAGATCAGGATATCATCCGGGGGTGCTCGTCGTACCTTTTAGTGGTCAAAGTTTGTAGATTGGTACCGCTTAGGATACGAAAATCTAAAATGAACACCGTTAGAATTATCGCGGTACCTTTTAGGGTATCGAGCCAAAAAAATATGACAGAAATATGACATGTGTTGTTTTGAATTGGTATCTCTTAGGGGTAAAACTTCTTTTGAGCCATACCCATCAAACGAGATTCTGGTACCTTTTAGGGTGTTTTTCGAAAATTTCCGAGCACCCCTGTCGTTTTCAAATGGGAGTTCCCTTCCCCACACCCCCCGGGGAATATCATGTAAGAAAGTTCTGACCTGTTGAGATACCAAAAGAAAGTATAACATAACCGTCCCCCGGTGGGCTCGAACCACCATTCCTTTCCGGGTGGGGGGAGGAGACTCCCATATAAAAATGACAGGGATGTTCGAAAAACACCCTAAAAGGTACCAGAATCTTATTTGGTGGCTGTGGCTCAAAGGAATTTTTACCCCTAAGAGACCTAAGTGAGTACATAGTACAGTCTATTTGCGTTGGCTTTCTTGCTGGCGACATTTAGATCGTTACACCGTGCTGATGAGTTGCAATAACAACGAAACAATTGTCCACGGTTACGATCCTACTTTATCGGTTTCTATCGTGATGATGTCTCGCAAATTTTACTTTTTTTCTTTTTTACGTGGTCAGATCAGCCTTGCAGTTCATTGTTTTTGTTCATTCATTTTTTTGGCTGGTTAGGTCTCTCGTAGATCCCACGTATCATTAGCAGCATTATCGTTTGCGGTCTTCTGCAGTTTACTTTTAGACCTATTGTACCAATTCTAAAACAACACATGTTTTATTCTGTCGCATTTTTTCGGCTCAATATCCTGAAAGGTACCGCGATAATTTTAACGGTGGTTATTTTACATTTTAGCACCCTAAGTGGTACCAATCTACATTACCCCTAAAAGGTACGACGAGCACCCCTGCTATTTTTATATGGGAGCCCCCTCTCCCACAGGCATCCTTTCGGTTGCTCATCAGTTAACAGCTGAACGCGCCGACCAATTGCGCCACGGAGACATGAACTATTACACTGTACAAAGACCTTGTTAGAAAAGATGACTTTCTCTCCTTGTCATGCACTTCTAGTGACGTGGCAGTCTCGAAAAACAGTATATGGAGGTTACTCAGCACAACAATTCTGTAATATGACTGTGTATTGTTATGAATCAGTTATATATTTTCGAGCCTTTAGGCGACAAAAAATTGACGAGTTGAATGCGCAGTCATATTACACAATTTTGCGCCGAATAAATTATCTTCTTCTCCAAAATCTATGTTTTTAAAAGTGTTTTTCTTAGCGCGCGGTCAGAAGAGTGCAATAACGTGTCATATTTGCACACGTTTTGGTGCGGATTTGCACTCCTAAAATGCCATGTCGAATAAAAAGATTTTTTTGTTTTTTACTTTGTGAATCAAGATGTTCTTTTGTTACTTTTATATTTCAAGCGGAAAAATGGAAACTTTGAAACTTTCACAGGAGTTTGTGGAATTTATCACTCGCGCTTTCTTTTGGGGTCAACTCTCAGGTACTCTCACTGACTTTCATGCGCTCTCACTTGGCCCGGGCTTAAAGTTTTCCACCCATGGCTCCACTATTCCCCTCAGCACCCCCCACGAGTTTATTTCACTTTTAGTCAAAACTCATTTGTTCAGTCCTAGTCTCTCTCGTATAATCCTTAATCCTTTATGGGTGGGCACATCTGCTACCAACGACAGATAGCAATAAAGGTAAAAAACACTTGTCAGATGTAGCAGCCCGTTTTCCCAAGAATTTCCGAGTTATCTGAATGTCTCCAATCAGAAAATCAAGAAGAAAGCTCGTTCATATTTCTTTAACTTTATTTACTTTTAATTACATTAATTTCATTTAACGCATTTTGCGTTTGCCGTAAGGGAATTTTTTGCCTTACTTAAGATTACATTAATATTTACATAGAGCAGTTTTCAATTGAGTCTCGTAAAACCAAAACCAAAGTAATTACTCTGACCAATCACAGCAGTCGTAAACAATCCATTGAACCAATCAGAGCTCGAAGCAATTACATGTCGGCGGCGCCAAGCGCGGGAAAACGCGTGCGAGCAAGTCACGAATGCAAAACCAAAGCAATTGTGTAATTACTTTCGACACTCAATTGAAAACTGCTCTATTTACATTAATTTATAAAAAAAAAAACAATTTTATACTCAAAATGGATTTATTGTTTTGGAATTTGAAGGTTTGAAATAAGAAATGCTGAAAGTAGGAAAATTTGAAATTTGAATCTGATTTGAAAATCGGAAAGTTTCAAATTGGAATTTGATAGTTGAAAGGAAGAGGATTGTCTTCATTTCAAATATCAAAAAAGGCATAGTTTGGGTTTGCTGTGTTAACAATGTTCCACCTTATTCCATAAGAGAGGAAAGTGAGAACACGAATTTAAAAATTATTTTAAGCAAAACATTGATTGAGTATGAATTTGGGAGATTAAAATTTGAAAATTCGAGATTTTGAATTTTGACTTTAACTTCGAAGTTTGAAACTGGGAAGAAAATTAAATGTAATTAATTCTCTTCCTTGTAGATCAGAGTAATTTCAAAAAGTATTCGAAATCAATTAAAGAATTGTAGATACACTTGATACCAGTTACCAATTGTGACAAACGAGGTGCTGAATGTTAATTTAAGCAATTTTCATCTTTAAAAAAAATATTTTTAAACAATTTTGTACGTTGTTCAACTACTGTTAATTTTACCATAAAAAGTTAATTATAGGATAATTTAAGTTATTTCCATATTTTAATATAAATGTCAACAGCGGTTCTGGGTGAGACCCAGTCTCTCTTGGTTATATCTCTTGCAGAAAGGACAGTTGTCTGGTTGATGGTTTCCAAATGGTCCTCGCAAAGAGAAACATTCATCTGACTGGTGCCCAGGACACCTGGTGATAAAGGAAATGTGTATTAGAGTTAATTACTTCACTTCTAAAATTGGAGCCAAACAACCGACTTTCAAAACGAGTTTCCATTTTAAGTGATTGTGAAAGTTTAGGCTAGGGATCTCAGAAATGACCTTCTGGCGTTTACTGCTAAACTGAAACAACTTTGTGTCAAAAAGGTTTGGGACTGTTACATGGAGGAGGTTTATATAATAAAAGTAACGCGACAACGACATGATAGTGCCCAAACTGAAAGCCAAAATGCAACGGTGGACAACTGTTTCGACCTGGTTGGGTCTCGTCAGCACGGTGTAGCAGCAAAAAGATAGAAAAACTAGCGCGCGTACACCGGCAGCATTTTCGTTCGCGGTCCTTTGCTTCTTATTTACTTATATAATAAACCTGTATGAAAATTAAAGGCCCCAAGAGTTTCCAAATTATAAAAGTCAAAAACGCACGTCGAGGAGTCGAGAAGCAATTAAACTAAGCGCGTATCTTTTTTCGAAAATAACTTCTTGACTCCTCGCATTAAAGGCAACCTACTGCAAATAGAGAACAAAACAGGAAGTAGAAATAATTTGCCATTGTTTTGAACATTCATTTGTGAGATTCCTTCTTTAGCAGTCGATAGTTCAGGGAATAAAGGTGTACTAATAGGTGTTAGTATCACCCAACTAGTGGACTAATGCAAATCCTGCATTTTGATTGGCTACGCTACTAGGGGTCTAATAGTAATAGTCATCGAGTAGCGAAATTCGCCGGTTTTATTTTTCGTTTTATTCCCAAATAAATATTTCTTCAACTTGCAATTGCTTTTTTTTATTATTGCCTTTTTCTGTCCGACTAGTTGGGTGATACTAAAACAATTAGACCCTTCGCCCTCAAGGGCCACGGGTCAATAGCCCATTCGGCTTCGTCTCATGGGCTACTGACCCGTAGCCCTTTCGGGCTACGGGTCTAATTGTTAATTATTACAAGTAACAGAATGTATTACTTACCGTTTGGTACCATGCCCCTGTGACGTAAGTATATCTCCATGACGACCAACAGCATGGTCAACGTTGATCTCATGGCACAAAGTTCTGATTTTATTGCTCATTTTTTGAGCTCGCGCGTCCAAGGAGGCCCACTACAGATGGAAACAAAAAAGGAAGGAACGTACGGTTAGAGTAGTTTCAAGAAGGGGAAATATGTAAGATTGGTCATTCATGATCAGGACGTGTTAATAATAGCAGCTTGTTTGAGTGCTGTGATGTAACTTGTTTTACTGTTCAATTCAAACCCCGAGTCATGTGACCTGTTTTAACTTTAAAGTCTGTGGATCAAATCCTTACTTGTAACCACTTAAGTGAGTTACTGAGAGGTACTTTCCTGTGGTACTGTTTATTATGCTGCACAAGGTAGCTTTAACTTTTGAGTCTGTGGATGAATTTCTAAAGTGTGACCATTCAAATGAAAGCTATTGAGCAGTACTTTCCTGTGGTACTGTTTATTATGCTGCACAAGGTAGCTCTAACTTTTGAGTCTGTGGATAAAATGATAAAGTGTGACCATTCAAATGAAAACTATTGAGCAGTACAATCTTTGGGACTGTTTATTGTTCAGTTAATAAAATTCGGGAATTAGTTCGATTCTCTTTGGATTGACGAAGACGCCAAATGCGTCAAACATAGCATTAAAATATAAGGAGTACACTGGGAAGGGGGGTGTCAGGTTCTAGTTGGCTTTTTTGCAAACTTTAACGATAACCAAATTTATAATTCAACACATTGATACACTGCCCAAATATGGTAAAAAAAATATCGATATATGTTATGTCCACATGACGTATAACCAGCGATGGCGGTAAATTTGGTATTTTGAAGAAAAGTGAAAATGACTGCTGCCTGCAATTTCATGTTTTTGGGCGAAAAAGTGCGTGAACTATTAGTTAAAAAAGGGAAAAGAAAGAAAAAAAGAGAAGAAAAGAAAAGAGAAAAAATATTGTTCACATGATTGGTCAGGACAAAAAAGGCGCGAAATTTTCGCGTTGTCGCGGTCGCAGTGTTTCTTGGTGTAGCTGAATGAAAGCTGGTTCAAAGTTTAACCGCTCGACAAGGAGTGAATGAAGGAGCACAATTTTCGTAAAATTCCTTTGGTAATCACCTCTGGAATATGATATAGACTTGATGCTTTCTCAGAAAAGTTTCTGATCTCGTCATTACGGCTGTAGGAGCAAAAAAACGAGCAAGTTTGAAAACAACATTGATCGACTCAGCTTGTACTTCGATGTTTGAAAATTTGGTGCTGATGGAAGGGAATAAAAAGCCAAATCAACTACAGGTACGATGTTTTAACCGTTTCTTGTATCCTTTAGCTGTGAATTTTTGTATGCTGCAGTTCTTTCCGACTTTTCGCCGCTATGTTTAGGTTCGTAGCCGTGTGTTTGTTCAATTTGTTTTGATTCTGAATTGAACTTTTTAAGATACGAAACACTTGTAACTAAGACATTCTATGCCATTTTACTGTGTTTTAATTCTTGTAGTCACTACTCTGTCCCGTTCTTTGAGTAGACGAAAGCTCTTCGTAGAAACTCTCAACTGATTGTGTACGCTTAATTAATTTTAGCTTGGCAAAAGTTTCGGGATTCGCTGTTTGTTGTTTAAGAAATGGTCCGAGGTAAAACATTGTTGTTAGCCTTTTTACTTAATAAAAGGTTGTATATCTCAATGATTTTTTTCTCGAAACTGTGATTTGTTATCAATGTGTTGAATTATAAAACAATTATAGTGTTCAAGTTTGCGCAATATTGACAAAGGCGCCACTTTCATTCCTGAACTGTGTGATGTTGCAAGTTTCGCGCGTTAAAACATATGTAAGCTTTTTTTAAAATAAAAGGCTTGTCGGCGATATTTTCTCTTCAAACTGTGCTTTGTGTTATCAATGTGTTGAATTATAAAACTATTATAGCGCTCAAGCTTGCGTGATATTGCCTAATTTTAGCCGACTCGGCCTACGGCCTCGTCGGCTAAGTATTAGGCGATATCACGCGCGCTTTCGCGCTATAATAGTTAAATATTGCCAAACAGCCAACTCTTTGGGCGCAGGGAATGAGGACGAGTAAAGGAGATGAGAGAGACTGGTAAAGAGGACACAAATGTGACTGACTAGGGAGGAGGAGGGGAGGGGAGTTTCCTGCGGGAGAGGCTAAGTAGGATTCAACCAGCGTATTCATCTTCATTAGCATTATCTTTCTTTTTTTCATTATCGTCATCACCATCAATGTTTTAACTTCAATCTTGCATGGTTACTTACAGGGCGTTGACAATATGCCGCTGTCACACAGATTTTGAGCCGCATTTTTTCACCATTTAGTTTCCCTTTGTATGCGACTGCAATTATCGTTAGTTGTACTATTTTACGGTAGTATAGCAGCTCTAATGTTTAAGGCGTTGTGGCTGCTTCTGTTTTTAGGGCTGAGAATCATTGTTTCCGTTGTTTGTTATATTGTTCTCTCTAAGGGTATCGAACCAATGGTGTGAGACCTTACGAGAGCTGCTACATCGCCTATTTTATGGGTAGGAGTAAAACAAAATACATGTCTTACCATTAAGGGCCGAGACGACACATCCACTCCACCATCTTGAGTCATCTCATCCGTATCTTTCCGCAGTAATTCAGTCTTCAGTCTTTGGATTTCTTTTCTTAGTTCAGAGTTTTCCTGCTTCTTTGATGAAATCCTCGACTCAAACAATACGTTATTTTCATTAGAAGCTTTCAAAGCCTGCTTCAAACACTTGATTTCATCTGCTGTTTTTTCCTTGTAGTCCCTGCCATATTCCTCTATTTCTCGTTTCTCGGACTCGATTTTTGACACCCGAATTCTTGATTCCTTGAGATTCATCTTCAAATCCTGAATCTTCTTTGTTTTCCATTCCTCATCTTCCAAAGCACTGTCGATTTGCTTCTTTAGAACGCTCCTTTCCCTGTCTGCCGCAATTTTCTCACTTTCCAACCTAGCCACAGCAGCTGTAACTTCTCGTAAGAGTTTTGTCTTTTCATTCTTCGCACGCGTAAGTTCAGCAGATACCAGTTGCAATTTATCTTGTGTTGGCGCCATGTCAAACTTCATTTTTTGTACGTCTTCAGTTTTTCTTGTTAGGCGTGTCCTCAGAGAACCAATGTCCTTATTTTTAGCAGCAATAAGGGTGTCGGAAATTTCCCTCAGTTTTGTAAGGTCTTCCAGGGAGGCCGTGACGCGCTCTAACTCGAGATCCCTTCCCTTATGAGCAAGTTTTAATTCTTCAAGTTCACTTTCCCGCAAACAAACTGTCGCCTTCAGACTTGTAACAAGCGATGACTTTGATTGCAAATCCATTTCTGCTTTTTCCAAAGCAGCCTCCGTGTCCTTTAAAGATTTTTGAGTTGTTTTGAAATCACCTTCGAGCTTTTTAACAATGCTTTCACTTTTCCCATCCGCGCTAGCAAGAAGCAACGTTTTCAACTGTAAGTCCGTTTCTGTATTCTCCAATGCTGCTGTCTTTTCCTTTAAGCATATTTTCGTTTTTTCGAGCTCTTTTTCCAGACTTTTAACCAAGGTTTCAAGTTTCAACTCATTGTTTTTCGTCTCCTCAATTTCACTTTCTCGAAGATTTAATTGAACCTCTGCAGTTGCAAGGACCGACGCCTTTAGTTTCATTGTTGCTTTTGCTTGTTCCAATGCAGCTTTCGTTTCTTTTAAGGAAATGTCCATGCTTTTCAGTTCATCGTCCTTTTGCCTAACAAGCTCCTCATGATTTTTCTCTGCAGTAGCAAGAAGCGATTCTTTTAACTTTAACTGTGCTTCCGCTTGCTTCAATACGCCTGTCTTTTCCGTTAACGAGATATGCGCTCTTTGGAGATCTATTTGAAGTCCTTTGATAGTGTTATCAAAATTCCTCATGAGTTTATCATGTTTTGTCTCTGCAGTAGCAAGAAGTGACACTTTCAACTGTAACTGCTTTTCTGCTGCCTCCAATGCGTCTGTCTTCTCGTTTAACGAGCGTTGCGTTCTTTCCAGATCGCTTTGAAGTCGTTTTATTGTGGCATCAAGATTCTTCGTGAGTTTATCATGTTTTGTCTTTGCAGTATCAAGAAGTGACACTTTCAACTGTAACTGCGTTTCCGCTTTCTCCAATGCGTCTGTCTTTTCGTTTAACGAGCTTTGCGTTATTTCTAGATCGCTTTGAAGTCTTTTTATAGTGGCATCAAGATTCTTCGTGAGTTTATCATGTTTTGTCTGTGCGGTAGCAAGAAGTGACACTTTCAACTGTAAATGCGTTTCTGCTTTCTCCAGTGCGTCTGTCTTTTCGTTTAATGAGCTTTTCATCCTTTCAAGATCCTTAATAGTGGCATCAAGCTTTCCCATGAGCTGATCATGTTTTCCCTCCGCAGTAGAAACAAGCGACGATTTTATTTGTAGCTCTGCTTTCGTTTGCTCCAAGGCTTCTGTCTTTTCCTTTAACGAGCTTTGTGCTTTTGCCAGATTACTCTGAAGTTTTTTAATGGTAGTATTAAGCTGATCAATGAGCTCATTGTGTTTGGTCTCAGCAGTAGAAAGAAGCGACGATTTCATTTCTAGCTCTGCTTCTGTCTGCTCCAGTGCCTCTGTCTTGTTTTGTAACGAACTTTGCGAGATTTGCAGATCTTCTTGGAGTTGTTTAACAAATTCTTCATGTTTTTCGTCCAAACTTGCATGAGGTGACGACAGCTTTGCTTCTGCTTGCTCTAATGCGGCTGTCTTTTCCTTTAGTGAGATTTGCAAACTTTTGAGTTCTTCTTCAAATTGTCTAACAATGTCTTCGTGTTTTGCCTCCGCAGTAACAAGAAGTGATGTTTTCATTTGTATCTCCGCCTCTGCTTTCATCAATGCGTCTGTCTTCTCCTTTAACAAGATTGGCGTACTTTGGAGTTTTTCTTGAAGTTGTATAAGATCGCTGGTCTCCGAAGCCACAAGAAGTGCAGTTAGCATGGTTTCTGCCTGTTTCAATGAAGCTTCTTTCTCTTGCAACAGCTGTTGTGTTGTCTCAGGATTTCCTTTAAGTTCTTCAATAGTGGCATCGAGCTTCTCGATGAAATCCATGCTATCATCAAATTCATGATCCCTTGCCCCCGAGCAAGCAAGAAGGGAAGTTAACATATCATCCGCTTCATTTAATGTAGCTTCTTTTTCCATTAATGTGTTTTGCAAACTTTTCAGTTTTCCTTCAAGTTCTTTAATGAACTCCACACTATCATCTTCTAACTGGGCCACATACTGTTTCAAGGATTCTATTTCACCATCTTTTATTTTTAGACGATGTCTTAAATGTCCCATTTCATAATCTCGTTCATTAGATTTCTGGTCCCACGATTCTTGTCTTTGCTTTAGGGCTTCCTTCACGTATTGAATGTTTTCTAAAGAATCATTTAATATTTCATTCACTTGTGCCACTTGTGCTTTCATCGGCTTGGGGCCTTCCTCTAACTTTACGAACAGCTCTTTATGTCCATCATCTTCCTTTAAATTTATAGCCATCCCTTCGTGAGCAGCCTTTTCCTCTACATGTACGGTCAGCAGTTTATTTTCGTTCTTTTCCCCTGAGTTTATGGCCACCTCTTCATGTTCCGGAATTGTCGAAGGAGGTTTATGTCCAGCTTTTTTCTCTGAATGTACAGTCAGCCTGCTATGTTCATTCTCGCCAGACTCTTTCTTTGAATTTACAGGCAAATCTTTATTTACATCCTCATCAAGTGCACAGATATCCAAATTTGCAGAATCATTTAATTCGTCTTGGTCGCGATCGTCGATAAGTGAAGAAAAGTCTGAATTACAGGAATTAGAATCCGCGTATTGAAGATAATTGTCCATCTCTCTCACACAACGATTAAATGCTTCAGTTGTTTCAGCCATGAGTTTTAAACCATCCTGCGTTTGCACCAACTCATTTTCTTTTTGTTGAAGGCATACTTTAATGTTCTCTAGCTCTCTCTCCTTTTCTTCTAGATATTGAACTCTTTCAGTTTGTAGCTTTAACGCGTTTCTTACACGATCCAATTCTGTCCGTTCATCCTTTAGCCAACTCAACCATATTGTAATTGTTTCTCTAGCATCAGGATCTGTCTGCTGAGCGAACCTTCCCAAGTTTTCAATCTCACGTTCGCTCTGCCGAACACGTTTCTTCAACTTTTTTATCTCGAACTTGTATCTTTTATGTTTTGTTTTCGATAGCTTGTCTTCTTCACTTGACTCATCCGGAGAACTATTGATTTTATCCGCTACCTGCTTTTTAGCTACCAACGCTTCGTGTTGAAGATGATTGTTTTGATTCTTTAGTCCCTCGACTTGTTTCAGCAGTTCATTTAATTGTTTGTCCTTGTCGGACATCTTTGACAGTTCGGCAACCATCGTGGATTTTTCTTTTTCAATCTTAGCTAGTCGCTTTTGAAGTTGCACTGTAATATGTGCCTTTTCTTCTTGTTGTTCGCTCAATTGTTCATACTTCTCCAATGCGTCTGACAGTTCTGCAGTTATCCTGCAATTCTCCACCTTAAGCTTTGCAAGTTGATCTTCTCTTTCAAGAGTGGCCAGCTGATCTTTAAGTTGCTTTATGATCTTCTCATGTTCATCTTTCAGTTCGTTATTTATTCTTACCATCTGTTCATTTTTACCTTTTAATGTGCTGTAGCCTTTTTTCAACCCATTTAATTGACCTTTTGAAAGCTCTTCTTGATGTTTACTCAAATCCAGAGATCCTTTCAGCAGCTCTACTTCTTCGCGTAAATAGTTGTAATCATTTCCTTCATCTCCCCAATGAGCCGTTGTCTTTAATTCCATTGCCATCTGTTTTAATTTATCGACCTGAGATTTTAAATCTTTATTGCTCTCTTCGCTTTCTTTCAGCTTGTCCTTTAACACATCAATATCATACAATAGATCTGTCTTATCCATCTGGGCGTAGTCCAGGTCATCTTCCATATCCTTCAACTGCTCATCTTTTTTCTCGATATCGTCCCTTAGATTTGTCAACTCTCTTTCTTTGTATTCTTCATTGGCTTTTAGACGCTTTAGTTCAAGTTTTATGGTTTCCAGCTCAGTCTGATAGCTTTCGTTATCCATCTTTATTGTTTTAGCTTCCTCCTTCATGGCGATAACCTGATCCAATAGCTTTTCATTCTCTTTATTCGTAAAGTCGACAATTTCCTTTAATGCTTTGTTCTTCTCCTCTATTTCCTCTAGTGATTCTTGAAGTTTCATTTGCTCATCTATAACCTGAGCTTCTCGTTTAAAAGATTCATCTTTACTCGGTATGATTTCTTCATTCCTGTGTTCTGCACAACTGACACTGGATTGACTTGTGTTTACGAAAGGAGATGCAGTCTTCAAAGCGTCTGACAACTCTTTTTGGAGAAAATGTTCTGCAATGTTCACCACTGCTGCTACCGACCCCTCATGCTCCAAAGCACTCTGTTCTAACAGTCCATCATCACCTTTGTTTCGACCGACAGTAGACTTTAAACAAGAACTGCACCTTCCATCTCGGCAACAAGAGAAAGTAAGATCATCCAAAGCGTTCCACGAATCCGAATCGTCGTCTTCGTCTTCAGAAATGTCACCGTTGATGTCTGCTACTTCTTGATGACAAGACGAAAACTCCTCATTCAACTCAGATACCGAAGTAAACGAATCTTCTGATAAATCTTCCTCTGTCAAAGCATTTTCTCCATTCACACCTTTTAAGCTGAGGTAGTCTTCTTCGTCACTCGACGACAGCATTGAATCGACATCAGAGATCCATTGGACGGAATCTTCGTCTGAATAAGCAGTTGATTCGTCATCGCGTATTTTATCTTCCTTCTCGATGATCAAAGATTTTAGAATGCTTTCGGATGCCATTTGCTGCGATTGTCCAGGGGAGCTTATTGCTTCATTTGGTATTTTGTTATGGTCATCACAGCCTTGGTTATTCTCACCGTCAACGTCTTTAGAGATATCCGTATGGTCTTTGTTACTTGTATATATTGATATGAGGTCTAGAGCTCCTAGAGGATTTGCTGGAACATCATCCAATGGGATTTCAACATTCTGCTGTATTTCGTCAAGTGATAGCGGCTTCTTGGGAGTGTTGTTACTGTGGAATCTGCAGATCACATCTTCACTGAAGAAATTCTCTTTTCCACCGGCAGAGTTGGATGAAGGCGATTCTTCTCGCTCCATTTCTTCTTCAACTTGATCAAGTAATTCGTCAAAATCGTCGATAAAGTCTTGTTCTTTGAAGGTTTGATTTTCATCTGATGTTGAACTGTTAACAACCCCCTTGCAATAAACGGTAACCGGATTAGACGGCTTTTGGGAATCACTGTAATTAATATCTTCGTCCTCCTTAACAGATTTCACTACCTCCTCACATATCACATCCTCAATGTAATCCACTGTTTGGTCGGCGCTCTCATCTTCCCCAACTAAACTCCTCTCTTCCTGAAATATCACATCCTCAATGTAGTCTACACCATCTTCGTTTACAGGAGAGACCTCTATATCTTCTGTCTGTATACTCTCGTCTTTGTCGGCTGACTTCTCTTGCTTCTCACAAATAACATTCACAATGTAATCTAAACCATCCTCATTGACAGTAGAAACGTCTGTATCTTCTGCCTGCAAGCTCTCGTCCTCCCGTGCTGAGTTCTCTTTCTTTTCACAAATCACATCCTCAATGTAATCAAAATCATCTTCACAAACACTGGAAACCTCGAGGTCCTCTGTCTTCACGCTGTGATCATCCACGGCTGAGGTCACCCCATCCTCACAAATCACATCCTCAATGTAGTTCAACTCCTTGTCACAAAGCCCATCTTCATAGATCACATCTCCAGTGTAATCAGTGACAGTTGAAACCTCGATATCTTCTTTCTGCATGTTATTCTCCTTGCCAACTGAGCGAATGTTCTCTTCCCAAATCACATCCTCGATGTAATCATAATCCTCTTCACAAACACTAGAAACCTCTACATCCTCTGTTTTCTCGCTGTCGTGTTCCCCATCTTCGCAAATCGCTTCTTCAGTGTAATCTAAATCATCATCACTTTCAACAGACACCTCGACATCCTCTTTCTGCATGTAATTCTCCTTGCCAACTGAGCTAACCTTCTCTTCACAAATCACATATTCGTTGTAATCTTCACAAACTGGAGAAGCCTTGATATAGTTTGTCTGTACGCTATCGTTCTCCTTCACTTCATTTTCAAACATTGAATCCTTAATGTAATCTAAATTATCTTCACGGACACTAGAAACCTCAATGTCCTCTATCTGCACGATTTTATTATCCTTAGCTGGTAGTCTCTCTCCTTCACTCATCTCATCTTCGTAATGACTTAAACCATCGTCGCACTCAACAGAAACCTCGGTATCCACACTCTTTTCCTCCTGTGAGGGAGCTTTATCTTCACCCAAGGACTGTTGTTTTGTCTGAATGCTGTCGTCGTCATGTTGAACGAAAGGTGGAACGTGCTGGTCGTTTGAGAAGGGCTCTTTGACGGAAACATCATCTTCGATCTCGTCTTCGGTTTTGTATTCAATCGCCTCTACCATTTGGTTGTTATGTTCCGCATTGGCTTCTACATTGAAGAAGTTTGGATGGGAAAAGCGGTGGCATACTTCTTGATAGACTCCTTTTATATCCATCTTTCCAGCTTCATGCCCATCTTTAGAGTCGATGTACTTCTGTAATAACGCGTCTTGGACGCCCTCGGGCAAATCTGTGATGTGCACTTTAGACTCTTCGTTCCACGAATTTGCTCCACTGCTATTTTCACGAGGCTGATGATACTCGCTCAGGTCCTCAACTGAAGAGTCCATGCCGTTCCCGTTTTCAGGATAGGTAAACAGCGGTTGTAGCCCCCCACGGAATGAGAATATACCAGATTGCTTTCTGATTAATGGTGATGGTTCGTTGAAAACAGAGCTTCTTCCATCATCATCTTCACTTCCGCTGTCTGCTTGGATGTCTATTTGCTCCTCGATACTGCTGAGGTCTTCAGTTGTGTTTTTCAAAGGCTCTTCTTTCTCAACATCATCTTTAGTGTCCTTTTCGTTTTGCTGTTCATCTAAAGGATTGAGTACAATGGATTCCTTGGAATTCTCTTCATATATTTCCTCCTCGACGAATAACACATCACCGGACACCACAACATCATCTTTAAATTTCACCTGAGGATCCAAAGATTCCGGAATTTCTTCAATGTTGATCTCATCTTCATGAGAAGATGTGTTTCCAGTTACCATTTCATCTTCTCCAGCAGCGCAGGACTGGAAAGTCTGATTACTCTCAGGCACTTCATGTTGTGATGACATTTCCTCAGGTGGATCTTGTTCAGATTCCTTTATAAAGCTGGCACTCTTTAAATCTTCCGCCTCACACGTGGCGGTACTTTGAGCATCAGGTTGTTCATTCATATTTCCTTCCGTACGCTCATTGAGTTTTTTCTGCACTTCAATGCTACAAATGCCTGAATGTTCCGCATGATCACACTTAGACGCCTCGGTATATTCCGTAGCTGCCGACTTCCCAGCATTTATTGTCGCCAGTTTCCGTTCAACTCTTCTCTTCTCCTTTTCGATCTTCCTTTTCTCTTTCCGTTCCAACTTTTCCCTTTTCATAGCCTTCTTCTTCAGTTTCTCCAAACGTCTCAGTTCTTTGCGCTCCTTTTCAATCTCCTCAACACTGCTGTAATCTGTAACTTCAGCGGGATCATATAAAACCTCTTTGGAAGCGTTCTCGGTTTCTTGAGGAGCATCACTGTCGACTTCTGCCGTTGCACTTCCCAGTTCTTGAACAGCGTTGTCCTGTCCATCTGGTTTTCCATTCTCCTTTTGATATTGAAGTCGTTCAGCCCGTACCTTCGCCAATCGGCTTGCATTTTTCTTCATTCTCTTATCCATTTTCTTTCTCCATTTCTGCTCTTCGCGCTCTCGTCTTCTGCTGACCTCGTTCAATCGTCTTAAGTTCTCTTCGACATTATCATATCTTATTCTCATTTCGTCAAACTCTTGTGTGATTGTGGCTTCTCTTTCTTGACTTGCTTTAATCTCTTCCTTGATATTCTCCATGCGTTCTACAGCCGATTGATTTTCTTCTGCAAACTGTTCTTTACGTTGTCTTGATTTCTCGTCAAATTCAGCCATTTTTCGTTTCCCTTCACTGTCTAGAGACATGGACTCTTCATCGCTGATGGCATTTCCGTCCTCTTCGTTGACTGCTTCTTGAGGGGATTGATCATTTTGAATGACCGAACAAGCTAGGACGGCATCGTCTTTATCGTTGTTCTTGTTTTCATCATTGTCATTGTTTTCATCTTTTGTGGCCTCTTCTTTCTCCCTAAAAAAAATTATTCACGATAAACCGCTTGAAATACTAGACTACTGTGTTTCGCGTTGGATACGCAGCTCAATTAACAGAAACCTGTGTCCATGTTAATACTCAGAGTCAATTAAATAGTTTGACGTCAATTGACGGTGTCGTTCCTCTAAATATTGATGTGATTGGTCCGTTCGGTTGTGACGTTGTTTTGAAAAGCCGCCAATCAATTATGAGTTTTCACAACCAATAAAATCACTTGAAACTATCCAGTCAGTTGAATAATTAGAGACAACGCCACCAACGAGCGCCACACTATTCTCTTCAGATTTGACATCTGCTCTGGTTGTTTGAAATAAACTAAGACACTAAATTGCCTACTGAGACCCATGAATTCAGTCTATTTGCTACCAGAGCAAAATATATTGAAGCCCTGTCAACAGCACAAACGTTAGATTTGGATACATGGTGTAACTATAAGTGCACGCAATTTCTAAATTGCACCGTGTGCTTACCCCTGAAATTGATGCACTCACTGTCGCAGAATGTAGGATTGCGTTCTACTTCTGCGTCATTGCATGAAGCAATTTCAGTTGTCCGTATACACTCGCTGCAATTACGCCATTTCAAACGCAATGGTGAATGCAAACACCCAGGTGCAATGTTTCGCGATGTGATACAATGTTTTCCCTAAAACTCTGAGTGAAGACTTTAAAGGGGCATTGTCACACAGATTGTGCTGTGTTTTGGTCAAAATACACTAAATATATGACAAAGTACCTTTGCTCAAACATAAAATTGCTTTTAGAACACCAAGAAGATAATATCAAGTGATTTCTTCAAGGAAGAACAAACCATAATAAGTTTTTCTGCGATTTTTCCACGACTCTTGGAAGGAACTTGAAAAAATTGGCCAATTTTTTCAAGTTGCAATCCATTTCCATCCTGGGCATCCGCAGCCAAAAATAACGAATACTAGTTTCTGTGTACTGGTAGAGTATTTGTTAACAAAACTGGACCATTATTTTAAGACTTCCATTGAAACAAATATGTTTTTTGGCTTTTCAAAAGTGATACTAAAAATAAGGTAGGGCAATTCAGATCTGGGTAATGGTGATAGGATGATAGTCCACCAAGTTCATCTGCTCTTGTATCCTCTAACTGAATGGTCTTAATAGAACTTGCAATTAACCAAGCCCTCATCTGGCCTTGTAGATCAGTGGTAGAGTGCTTACACCGGAATCGCAAAGGTCATGGGTTCGAATCCCGTCGAGGCTTGAAATTTCTTTTTTCAGCCTCTAATTGCAACTCCTTCAATTGTTGCATAACTGCGATGATCACATTTTAGACACGTGATGATCACATTTTAGACACGTGATGATCACATTTTAGACACTTGATGATCACATTTTAGACACGCCGCTTTTGAAAACAAGAAACCCTAACGAGCCTCCTTAAGTTTACTTATTATCTTGAAATAATAAGAAAAAATCGCCTAAAGTGGAAAAAAGGGAACAAAAGGGGGAAACATTCCACAAGAATTTCTTTACCGCCTGCCAAGAACTCAAATTTAATGAACTGTAATCCATTTCAATCCTTGCAATACTGCACTTTATCTCCAAACTACTGCTTTATCCTTAGTTGTATATTTGACGGCATTTGGCGATAAAACAAAAAAATGAGCTAAGCGAAATTTTTGTTATTTCAGCCGGCAGTGTCCCGACTGTCCCTTTAAGAGCAATACTTGTCTCTGAAAAGCCATTTAAGATTAGGTCCAGTGTAAAGGCGTCAGCGTTTATCTATCATCCGTGATCTTAAGTCATACCCTACCTCGCCTCATCTCGCCATTCAATCAACATTGCTATTGCACCAGCGTGCTCTTCATCCGTCATATCTGCGTTCATGACGCTGAGCTGTTCAATTATTTTGCTGAGTTCCTCCGCCACAAAATCGGTGCAAGTATCTTCAGGGGCTGGATTAGTGAGAACGTTAGGCACATTAGCTTCGGATTCAGTGCAAATATCCTGAGGGGAGGGTTCAGAGTAGACGGTCATGGATTCCACATCTGTTACGTCAAGCACATAATCCTCGGCATTAGTTTGTTCTGCTTCTTTTTGCTGCTTTTTTTCTCTGTGAAGAAGACACAACAGAATTATTATATTGATTTCATTACAGAGCCACGGGAAATTGCCAAGTCACGTAAGGGTTTCGTCACACAGAAAGTGGTGCCAGACGTATTTCACGCCATAAAGTATGTCACGCAAAGTGACTCCATTACATGAAACCAAGCCTGGCCCATCGCGCTAGTATATCACGCCAAATGCGTCCGAAATGTGCTTTACACAAAACATTTCGTTAAAATAAGTCACGCAAAACGCACCACGCGAAATATGTCACATAAAACATTTCACACGAAACTTCCTTGGAAAAATATAAAACGCAAAAAGCATCAAATTAAAACATGTTATACAAAGCGAGGCAAAATGTTTTACGAAAACATGTCACGCATAGCGAGTCACGCAGCCGGATCAAAGGAGCCCAGTTTAGTTATTTTACTTACTTGACAGCTTGTCTCAGCCAGGGTAGGACGTTTGGCATTTCTCGCTCATCGCGTGACGTTGAATGACGCACGAAGTCATCATCCAGGTCACTGCTGCTCATGGTATTTTCCGCTGCCATAATAAGATCTGCGGCCTCGCGGGCTACGTTGCATTCAAACTCTGGTGTGACGTCATCCGTCCTCTCAGGAGATGAGTGATCACTGACGGAGTTATCATCACGTGGTTCTTTCTGTTTATTCATTTGTTTTTGCTGCTGTTTTAGTCTGTAAATAAGGGGCAATTACCTATTAATACGATTCAAGAGGCAACTAAAGCATTAAATAATGAACATTTATCATTCGTATTGTGTTACTCAAATTTATTCACGTCAAGGTCGTCTGCGATGCGCATTACACAAAATATGTAACGCAAAGCGCTCTCCGTAAAATATGTCACGCAAAGTGCGTCACGTTAAATATTACGCAAAACTCGTCATGTAAAATCTGTCACACAACGCACGTCATATAAAATATGTCACGCAAAGCGCGTCACGTAATATGTCACGCATACGCATTCGTTGACAAAATATAGACGGCAAGACTGATCCTGACGCATTTGGTACTTACTTGACAGCTTCTCTTAGCCAGGGTGGGACGTTTGACATTTCTCGCTCATCACTTGAAGTTGAATGGCGTACGAAGTCATCATCCAAGTCACTGCCGCTCATGGTGTTTTCCGCTGCCATAATAACATCTGGGGCCTCCAGTGCAACGTTGCACTCAAAATCTGGCGTGACGTCATTTGACCTCTCAGGAGATGAGGTATCATTGGCTGAGGTATCGTCACGTGGTTCCTTCATGTCACGTGGTACTTCCACATCATCAGATATCTGTTTGTAAAAATTACAAAAACGCTTGCTTCAAAACACAGGAAGAATTTTTTTTTAAGAAGTAGACCTTGAGATTTGTAATTGAATTTTTCAGTGAAAATTCGTTTTAACTTGCTTTAACTTTTCGCTCTTTTGAATCGGATACTGTCGGAGAGACTGCGCCTTCACTTCCTATGATCAGCGGATTTCCGATGTAAGTTATCTTTGATCCCTTTTGCTCAGGTGCAAACTGCTCAGTCTTTCTCAAAGTACTTACCAGAGGACCAACCGCTGACCGAAAGGCATTGAGGCTTGCCTTGATGTGGAGTTGTTCTTACAAGTAATTGTCAGTTGATAAAAGATCATAAGCGTCTTAGCTTGTTATTTACCTTTTTGTTTTCCAAAGGAGCGAGTTGTCTTGGTGTTGTAGGTCTCACTTGTTTGTTTGATCTATTTGAGGGCTCATAATGGCGGCATTTGGCCGATGTTGGAGGACTGGGACCCACTTTAACTGCAGATTGTTTCCTGCGTTCTTCACGGAGATTAACACCTATTAAAATGTCATTATTAGCTACATCATTGTTAGATAAGTACCATCTATATCCCTTTATCGAACAGCTCATTTATCTAACAGTCCCTCTCTCTATCATGCCCCTTTATCTAACAGCCCCCCTCTTTATCATGCCCCTTTATCTAACAGTCCCTCTCTCTAACATGCCCCTTTATCTAACAGCCCCCCTCTCTATCATGGCCCTTTATCTAACAGCCCCCCTCTCTATCATGCCCCTTTATCTAACAGTCCCCATCTCTATCATGCCCCTTTATTTAACAAGCTGCCTGTGTTATACGCCATCTATCTCTAACAAGCCCATCTCAAAAAATGGCTGGTCCCCTTTTTTATAATACACCCCCTAAATAAGTAAATTTGAAGCAAAGGACCGCAAACGACGTACACCAGCACCTCTTTCTAATGCAGCCCCTCTAATAAGCCCCCTCTAATCAACAGCTCTCTCTCTAATATAACCCTTCTAATAAGCCCCCTCTTTATACACCCCCTCTAGTAAACCCCCTCTTCTCTAATCAACAGCTCTCTCTAATACCTCCCCTCTAATAGTCCCCTCTCTAATCAACAGCTCACTCTAATACACCCCCTTTCTAGTAAGACCCTCTTTCTCCTTTATAAGTCCCTTTTCTAGCACGCCCCTCCCTCTTATGAGCTCCCCTCTCAAAAAGGCCCCCTCTATAAAGCCCATCTCTAACACGCACCTCTCACTTATACGTTTGTTTTTAAAATAGTCAAAAACTAATAATACTTTATTGAAATATGAAAGTTAACCCCTCTAAAAAATATGCCCCCCCCCCCCCCCCCCCCCCCACACACACACACCTGTTAATCCGGCTTAAATAAATAAATAATAATATATTAATAAAAGAAGAACATGTTTATCCAGGATGACTGCGTCAGTTTAGAAAAACTGCTATCAACGCAGGTCCTGACCCCACTCCCTCTCTCTAATCTCTCTGCCGTCTCTCCATTCCCATTACGTTTTCAATGCTTTAAAACTGTAACCAACCAAACTCCGGAGTATCTTCAAGGCCTGTTTACACCTTTCAGCACAGACTATGAACTTAGAGACAAGGAAAACAAATTCTGTCTGCCCAAGCCCCATACAGATTTTTTAAAACGCAGTTTTTGCTATATATAGTGGGTCACTGTTGTGGAATAATCTTCCACAGAATGTCAGAGCTATTAGATCTTATAAAAGGTTTAATAACGAAATCAATCGCCTTATGTCCACCTCGTACGCCCACACGGCAAATGTATGTATGTATGCCCTCTGCTAGAACAGAAAAACTTTCCATAGCTAGTCTTGCGAAAGAAAAAAAAGGTTTTCTACTGATTCAAAATTAAAGTTACCGTTCTAAAAAGAAAAAAATATGACCCAGTAAGCTTAAGTTTCGCACAAATTAATGCTTAATTCACCAGAGAAAAATTCTGACAATACCTGATTGTTGTCCCAGAGATTTCTGTTCTTCTCCTGGTTTCATGTTCTTGTTGAGCTTTTTCTTGTCCGCGCTGCTCTTTTTGTTTTTCTCTCCAACCGCGAGCGAATTTTTTGATGGCAGCTTGCTTCCAAACTTGTTCACGAAATCCCTCTGCAAATGCCGCTTTTTCTCCGTTTCGTCCTCAGACGATGAATTTTTGTCGCTGGCGCTGGCGCTGTTCAACCGAGTAATTCCAGCTGGTATTTTGGATTTTTTCTGCATTGGAGGCAAGCGAATTCTGTTATCACCTCCGTTCTCTCGGCCGGAAAGCCACGAAGCCATCGCGTTTTTCACTGCGATTTTTACACCGCGCGAAACGACAATTTTTCAACTAAAATTATATCTTTTTTTTGCTTTTTGTTGTTTTTTATGTTTTTACTTGTTTTTGAAAAATTTCCCTTGAAAATAACTTCGAAAATCTCGAAATGCTCTCCGCTCCTAAAATAGGTACCGACCGCACCGAAAACTGAAGCGAAATGATTGTTTTCTCTGTACGGCCATGGAAACACATGTCGTCACAAACATCATTCTGAAGACTTTTCTTGTTCGAATGCTCGAGCAAAAATATTTTGCCTTAATTTCGCAAAACATTTCCTTTTACTTTTTTATCACACATTTTTTAATTTAGCCTTCTTTAGAAAAACGTTTTTCACCTAAAACACAGCACGCTTAGCATTTTTCTGCACTTCTCGAAGGCAAAGTTTCGAGTACAAGATTGTTGAACAACACGGCGAAAATCTTCTGCCCACGTCATATAAACATAAGCTTCAAATATAATAAATATATATTGTACTCAAAGATTGCGGTAAAATTCGTGAAATAACAATTGTTGAAAGTTTAGTCGTGCAGTATTCGAGTAGCAAGCAAGTTAACAGCCAAAAAGAATTGAAAAATTCGAGTTTCCGATAAAAATGGATTCACTTGTGGGTGGAACATTTTCTGCACCGCCAAACTCCGCCACGGCTCCAAACAAACTTGTAGAACGATTCTAGTCAATGAATTTGAGCTTCTCCTTTCCTTGTCGAAAACACGTAAAAGTGCACACGCTGTGGCAAAAACCTTTAGTGCAAGAATGATGCTGAGTGAAGCCTGAGGTTTTGTCCGCCATAACAAATCAGCGCCTCCGATCCATTGATGTATACTGTAGTTCAACACTGAACACTGTTAGCGTCAATAATCCTTTGAGTTCTCCTCAAAAACACTGAAATCCAGTTGTCAGCTTTGACATTTAGTCACAAGAGGATTTTTTCTTCGTTTTATTTTAGGATAATACATTTGAAATGCTAATAAACTCAGGATTAGTCGCTGAAATCAACTTTGAAGCCAACTCAATGCACTCAAAGATGGGAGCTCGACCAATCAGGAGTGAGCATTTTTCACTTTTGACAGACTTGACAAGAAATGATGAGAAACTGAAAGAAATGAAAGAAACGAGTGTTATTAAAGCCTTTGTGGAATGTTTTTAGTGCTTGTTATTTTTTAAACTAGCTTATATTTTGCTTTATTTTCTTTTATTTTTTTTTTCTTATACTTTTATGATGAAATTTAGGTAGAGAAAAAGCCAAACTCAACACTGTGTCACGTGATATGTTTAGACCAATCGCGCGCGAGAAAAAATATATTTGATGGATTGTAAAACGTGGGTATCGATCCTGAGTCGTTATGATTTTGACAGGGAATTAAATATAATGTTTACATGTCGGTTTTGGGTAGCCTTAATATATTGCCGTAAATTTTCAGATTGACTGCCGACGACGGTTGCTGATAAAAGTGTCCCGAAAAAAATTGAAACGTCAGTGATAACACAATTTTTTTTAAAGATGAAAACCCGAACAATAATACTGTATTCACAAACTTTAAAGTGAGAACCTCCTTGTACTGCATAATAAACAGTATCATAGGAAAGAATTGCTCAGGCTTTCATTTGAATGGTTCATCCAGTCCATCCACATTGTTAAAAGTTAGAACGGACCTTATTATTATAAACCTAGTAGTTTATTTTTAGGTTTATTAGCGGCAGTTTATGCTCCAAAAATGCATTTGCTTGCTGAGAGTCGCAGATCAGATAAGGGTGCCGGGGCACACGATGCAGAGTGATAATGCACTAGTCAATGTAAACCCCGTACCCCCCCCCCCCCCCCCCCCCCCCCCCCCGGCCGGAACATGGAGGGGCATACGCGAGGAGTTTTCCGCGATTTGACAGTAGAAAAGGGCCGCCGGTATCGGAGTTTTTGACGACTTTTGCATTGGCATCCAAAATCAGCCGGGGCATGGACCGGGACCTTTTCCACCGAGGCGGACTGGGACTAGAGTCGTAATTATTCCAGCAAGATGGCGGCCGTGAATGGGAAGGTGAGAATCTTTGAATGGTTCCACTTTTCTCAGTAGCTCTCAAGCCTCACGCATTTAGCGTGAGACTCGCGCAATCGGAACTCGGAAGCAATCTTACGCTCTCACGATGAAACAAGTATTTCTCACGCACAATTTTTTTTTTTGGTGAAACAGTTTATTTTAAAGTGAAAAAATCACCAGTAAAGTACTTACATAATCAATAACATAATATTTTGATCTGTTTTTCGTTGCCCGGTCAGGTTCAATTTGTATAAAATGCATGCTGACCGGTAAAACGCGGGCTCTGCGCAAGATACGTACAAGATGTCGGATTCGTCGGAGTCAGACTCTGCGGATTTAATTCTCCACCAGTGGTAAAAAGGCCGAGGAAAATATGCCGGCGCAGTAAAGTACACAAGTAAATTTCAGAAAGAATGGATGGTGACGTAGCTCAGACAAAAGCGTATTCCACTGATAATGTTTGCAATCATACTTTACTAGTCTTTATATCATGCTAACAAAATTGTGTCCAATTTAAGAAAAAAGGGAAAATCGGGCATATAAATAGCTATTTTCAAAACTGTCATATCGCTGCTCAGAATCGCGGGAACACATCTAAGTGCACTTAATTTTTCAAAATTTTTTGGAAGGGGGGGGGGGGGGGGGGGGGGTGGCATGCCCCCAGACCCCACTAGAAGAGAAAAAGCTTAGCTGTTTCTGAAACAGATTCTCATTCTTTATGTTTATTTGAACTTGAGAGCTCTGTTTTCTTGCGTGGGAATCACAAGAGAGCCTACAGGATACTGGTACTGTGATCTGATGACTGCTAAGGTTAACCAGGGTAGCTGTTCGGTTACAAGCAGGTGGAGTGTCCGATCTTCAAATAATCAACCCATCGGTTATATCCTGCATTTTGTTCGTTCAAGTTAATCTACATTTGAAGTATATTTAAACTGTATTTAGTACCGTTCAAGTAGGTTGTTCGCTTGTCTCTCTATTTGTCCTACAATTCTAAATTGCAAGCAGGTGGCGTATGTTCTCCAAATGTGAAATCTGACACTGCCAAATCAACCAACTCCTTGCAACGGTGTGTGATGTTGAAATTCCATGTAAGTTTGAAGCATTTATATTTTAATATAATAATACATTTTAATATAGTTTAAAAACTGTGTCTACAACCGCTTTCACTGTTAGCCTTTTTGTTTGTCTCGTTTTGCATTCAGTAATGCTAATGTCTAAAATTAAATTTGCCCAAAAGGAACAGGGCATTTGAGCGGGGTCATTAACGCCGAGGCCTCCAGGTGTGGGGCATTTAACAACTTTTGCAGTGTGCGCCAGGCAAATGTCCAGCTATGTCCCGGCCGAGGGGGGTGGGGGGGGGGGGGGGGGGGGGGGGAATGCGTGGGTTTACATTGACTGGTGCATAAAGACGATGGTGATATGAGCAGAATGAAATGTCTCACGACAATAGGATATTTAAATAGTTTTACCTTTTTAGGCACCCAAGAGAGAGTACGGCAGTCGTTCAAGAGTTTTAAACATACCCAGCCAGTTTTAATAGATGATCACCGGCTTTCCGGACCTCAACCGTGAGAGCCTTGAAAGAATGAATTTTAGGTCTAGAGGAAGCGCTGAAAAAAAATTGCCAGAAACAAACTCTGTTAGGGCCGGTTTACACGGTACAACTTTGTCGCATGCGACACGCTTACGCCATTCTTACGCCATGCTTACAACACGAATTGCTTCGTGTAAATCAACTCAAGTCAAGCGTGTCGCAAGTTGTATCGTGTAAATCGGCCCTTAGAAAACCATACTGGAGGGTGTCAAAAGGTGACAAGCGTAGCGGTCCGGCAAACGGGAACAAGCCACAAACGGAGTGAGAAGGGTTAGCACCGTCAACTGAAAAATAAGGATAATTTTCGAAGTCAACCGCCGTTAACCGTCCACGTTGGACTAGTCTTTGACTGTGCGCGGAAATAACGAAATTACTGAACCGCACTAAAATTGAAGGCGTTAAAGACACTTTCCCGGCTGATATATCGTTTTCAGTTCATGACTATGGCCAGGAGCTTGCCTAAGCTTGCTTTATTGTCTTGAAATATGAAATAAAATCGCGGATTTGGCTTTAAGGGGACTCATTTTATGAAAATAACAGAATATTTTTCATATCAAAGGAACCTAAAAAAAGAAGTTAACTCAAGAAAGAAACACGTTGATAAGGTGATAATAAACCACAAGGAAACAAGCATGTTAACATTGCGGTGGGCTAAGTTAAGACGGATTACAAAGACTAATGGCCATGGCCTTTAAAGGATTCGAGTAATTCAAGCTATTTTAGCGCGGCGACCCAATACGAGATCCTTGAAATGTACACTGATAGAAAACCATTGAGAATTGTATAAGGTCGTATACGGATGTGCATGAAATAAAAATAAAATAAAATAAACTTTTTGCTTTGCGCTGTTGTCTTGTTGTTTCAGATCCTTCATGCAGGAAACCTTAAAATAACAGTAAACTCAATGAAGAAACTCGCTGATAAGGTGATAATAAACCACAAATTAACGAACAACTGATATGTTATTATAACATGTTAACATTGCGGAGGGCTAAGACGGATTACAAAGACTAATGGCCTTTAAAGAATTCAAGCAATTTTGGCACATTGAATGTTCCCATGGAGGGGGGGGGGGGGGGGGGGGTGGGGGGGATAGATAGATAGATAGATAGATAGATAATCTTTATTTAAACACGGTAAAAATTCGTCAGCTAAAAATCATTATAATACTAACACAAAGCAATAAACTAATATTAAAAAATATCTATATATGAAGAATTTAATAAATAATAAAAAGCTGCTTTCCACGAATGCCGTGCCTTATAGTTCCCCTTTGAGAAGTCGTTTAAATTGCCCAAGGGACTCAGCTTTCCTTACATTATGAGAAAGGCTGTTCCAGAGCATGGCGCCACTATAACTGAAACTATTTTTATAATAGTTTGTGCGCGGCAATGGAACATTAAGTTTATCCTCAGAGTCCCTTAGGTTGTAACTAATTTCTCGCTTCTCAAATTTAGAACTTAGATAGTTTGGAGCCAACCCGTGTAGAGACCTATAAACCATCGTAGCTCTTTGAATTTGTTGCTGGCAAGCAAGATTTTTCCATCCTAGGAGTTCTAATAGATTACCAGCATCTACGTCATAGTCTGAATAGGTCAAAACACGGGCTGCTCTGTTTTGTAGCTTTTGTAGTTTATTCTGCAGAGTTATCCCACAGTTTCCCCAAACAATGTTGCAGTAGTCGAAGTGTGGCTGGGAGGTGGTAGGGTGGTACTCGACAGACCCTCGGGTAGGGAGGCGCGGCACGGCTGCTCAAACCCTGGCCCTGTACATGTTTAATTTACAACTCTCTGATTTTGCTTCCCTGTTTAAGACAGAATTCCGATTTTTGTGACCCCGTCTAAGACATTTAACCCAAAATTATACCCTGTTTAAGACAATAATAGAAGTCAGTGAAATCTATTTACAGCTTTATGGAGTCACTGAACTGTTTATCCTAATAACTTAGTATTCATCAAGCATCCTTTTCGTTGACGGTCTAGTAAAATGCTATTGGCCACTCCGAAAAATACCATAATACTCTTTTATGCGCAGGCTCAGCCTCACCGGGGTGTAATTATAAAAGTCTCCTTTCTTAGAATGCCACAATGGAATTCAGAGTACATGTAGGAACGCTAGGACGTAGCATTGTGTGTTCGCATACAAATGTGCACCGTATGCAAATTGCCACGAAGTTGAAGCATAGCATGTGCAGTTCGTGCTGAAAACAAAAGAAATTGGGAAAATGAGGCTTACATCAAGCACCACCCAAACCTGTACTTTAAAGAGTATTATGGTATTTTTAATAGTTTCTGGAGTGGGCAATTATAAAACTTATCTGTTTGAGACATTCGACCATGTAAATATACCCCATTTAAGACAAAAAGTAATGAAATCGATACATCGTTCAGGACAAAAAACCCCTGAAAAATCATACCCTGTCGGGCCGCCCGTCCCCGCGATAAGTCAAGATAAGGGAGTACCCCCACCCCCCCCCCCCCCCCCCCCCCCCCCCCACCCCCCCTCTTCCGGGAGCCGATGCCAAAGCGACACAATACGCCGAGAGGCTTAGAACGTACACTGACGCTCCTGACACTGATAGATTAACCATTAACCATTGAGAATTGTATCAGATTTACATGAAATGACAAATTCAATAAAATAGACTTTTTTGTTGTGTGCTGTTGTCTTGTTTATTTTCTTTTTTGGATCATCCAGTGCATAGTTAATAGAACAAACTGGTTATGAAGCTCATCAAATTTCAAAAAGAGTGTATAAAGCTGCTTTGTTTTATGTTGAACGAACCGTTACCCTGCACATTGTTTTGTTTAACGTGTGAGCCCAAATGTTTCTACTGGTCAGTTGCTAATATGCATTTCAATACCTTTTGTGTTTTGTGCAGGGTCAAGGCTAACGAACAAAAGAAATGGAGAACAAAAACATATAACAAAGGACTGACTGAGTTTCATAAGCAGTTTGTTCTATTAACTATGTCCAGTGGTATTAAGAAGTTTTTATTGTTTCCGGTTTTTCTCGGCTTCTTCTGGTCCAATGGATTTGCTCGGAACCGAGACCGATTTTAATCCAGAAAATGGCCGGATCATATTCGGTCCTTTTTTCCTTTTCTACTTCCCCACCTCTTCTCAAAGCAAAATATCCAGCTTTCGTAAAGCAGCCCAGTATCCCATGATTGCCTGCGATCCCTTACGAGCGTGAGCCGCACGCGCAGCAAAGGAGGCTGATTGATTCGTTCCAGTCTTTCGAATTCGATGGCGGGATTCATTGAACAATATTTGGTAACAGTCCATATTGGTCCAACACTACAAATACTAAATTTTCAGTTTACAGTTTTTTCAGTCAGTCTCTCCTTAAGGGAAGAGTACGGTTAAATTTTTCATATGTACCAACAACGGACTAACTTGACGCCATATCATGTTACTCCGGTCTGAAAGCAGCCGGTCTATGCTAGTAGCCATCTATTGATTATTTACTTCGAACTTCATGATCAGTTTCAATCTTCAATATTTCTTGAATCTTCTATAATAAATCATTGATATCTCTTATTGCACTAAATTTCTATTCAGGCTGAAATACTTAAAACATCTCAAAACTTCATGCAACGTCGAACCGCAAACCAATGGAGCGCATTTTCATTTTTTGTTCGCTTTCTCGCTTTGTGTGAAAGCATAGAATTATTTTCCTATCAAAGGAAAACCTCAAAATAACAGTTAACTGAGGTAGAAAACCACTAAGGAGGTGGAAACAAACCACACATGAACACCATTATTAAAATATTTGGACAGATAGTCGGCGACTCGAGAGAATAAAAAAAATGTAGACAATTATTGATTTCACTGATGCTTGTCTTACCGTTAAACGAGTCCTTTCATGCATCCTTTCACTATCAAGAATGCCAAAATAAATAAAACTAAAAGAAAAATCATTTTTAAACAGCCAAAAATAGCATAGGAAAGTACTATTGACTAAAACTTTTAGTTGAATGGTCACACTGCAGGAAAGTACTGCTCAGTGGCTTTTATTTGATTGGTCATATATGCAGCATGATTTAACTCACAGACTCAAAAAATGGAATGGGCTTGTACAGTATAATAAATATTCTCCTACGCAGACGATTTTAGGATAACAGTAGAATAGGAAAGTTAAACTGCTGAAAAGCTGTCATTTGAATGGTCTCACCGAATGGTTTCATCTACAAAAAGTATGAACTACATCACACCACCAAGGGTTTGGTGGCTATATGGAAGTGAAAAATTGGCGGTCATATCTGTTAAACAATTAGATTATGAGCTCGAGATTTCTATAGCCCTCATCAACTATCACGCATAGTAATCAAGAGCGAATAATCTAATTGTTTTAGTATAAATCTACTTGACGTTCAAAACTTAACAACAAGACAGGCTCGCGTTTTTATTGAATACACTATGATATAAATAACAACGCACACTGACAACCGCACACACTCACTTTCTACAACAGGATAGATAGTGAGCAGCGTAGACAATAAGAGAACAGCATTCGTGATAGAACGCTAGTAGATTTATACTAAATAGTATATATATAGCATGATATAGAAAAGAGCATACGTGCAGAACTCGCGTTTTTCAAGCCTCTAGAATGACCAGAAGATTCCATTGTCTGCGGGATTCATTGAGCAATATTATATGAAAAGAATAACAATTCAATTGAATAAATATAGATGGCCTTGGTGTAACAGTTCTAAAATTTGTTTCGACTTCGGCGCGGGTTTCATTTTACTGATATTCGCACGTTTTTGTTGATTCTTTATTCACTGATTGTTTTTTATTCTGACGGCCGACCATACGGGTATTAAAGTTACAGAACACGGAAGCGCTCAGGCGTTCAGGCTCATCTAAAATTAGCACAAGCCTAGACACCAAAATAGAAACGTCAATGAGCAGTTCAGTGGCAAAAGTCCATCACCAGTTTTCAAACGAAGAGCTTTCAAATCTCTACAAACTAACTGATCAGTCCTAACTACCAATACCGCCCACAGCGGGAGGGAGTGACGGAACGGATATCAGCAGTAGACTTTACGGAGCGCTACAAACATAAACACATCAATATACGTCTTAGTAACAAAGACTCCCCGCAATATCAATAGACCATGAACTCGATATTTCCTTTCAGCTGTAATTTATTGTTTTTATCTGTGTCGGTAAATGCTTGAGTTTAAAAGTTGAGTTATACTGGATAAACAAAGCGGTTCGGTCACCTTTGAATATGTTTATTAAAATGAAATGAAAGGTCCTTTGAAATGAAAAAGCTAAAAAGTATTTTCCAGAGGAGTTGTTTAGCATACTTTAAATAAACAGTTTAGTGAGTCCTTAAATAAATGTCGTCGCTCAGAACTTTTTCTAAAACTGAAGGAACATTTAACTCTTGTATCGCTGTTTCAAATGACGTTGTAAGCCTGGTACAGCAATACTTTTACGTGCTACATCTAAAAAAAACACTAATTTGAGCACTCAATCTGAGAAAATTTGGTGACCACATAATTGTCAACAGTGCCTTGGATTTAGCTTGATAGAATATTGATCTGTTACATCAACCGATAACTGAAAATCTTATCATCATTCCATGCTAGACGTCTAGTGAAATTAATTAAATGAAATGGTGCAGATGGTTTGAAAAATTGTCTGATATATGGCAAATGTGTTCAAGCGGTTGTGACGTCACACTTGATCGTTTCCTATTAATAACAGAAAATAAAACTGGACAAAAATATGAGATGTAAAAATTGTTATTATTCCATCAGTAAAAGAGTCCAGAGGAATCACACGGGTTTTATCAAGCCCTTTCCGATTGTCGGTGAGGTAGCGGGAAATAATGGCGTGATATTGTCTGATAATACGACAACGGGGCTCAGTGCGGTTGGCAGGATATGCACGTCACACTTGATCGTTTCCTAATGACAACAATTATTTCCTGAGTGGCGCACACCGCCTAACGATAACATCATATTATGAAGCCACAAAACGAGTGTATTAACCACAACAGCACCGCATTGCCGCTTAAACATTTCAAAGAATTTCAATCTTGAGAAATTCTAAAGAGTCGTTGCATTTTAACACTGGGTTGGCTTTCGATACTATAAATGGGCGAAGGCGCGAACGGGTGCTATTCACTAAGCTAAGACAGACACCGTGTCATTTGAAGCGTGAGTTGGAAAAGTGATTCAAACAGTTAGTTGTGAAACAGCGTGCTTCTTTTGACTCTTTTCAGGTTAGTTGATTATTTTTAATGCAAAACACGCTTTTGTACGGATTGAAAACCCTTATTGTTTCGGACTATTAATCTTTGCTTAACTTGATAAAAACACCACTTTTGTATGTCATTTTATGTGAACGCTTCGTTCCATGTGTTCGCACAACGGAGGGAATGATTATCATCGACAAATATTTGTTTTTTAATCTTAATCCGGAGATAATTTTCGATTTATGGTACGTATACATAACTTATATTCCCGCTATAATAATTTAACCATTTTCTCTAGAATGTATATTTGCGAACGATTTCTAAATATGAATTGAAACTACACTCAGGAAGTACACTTAACAGCCAGATCAGCAACTGTGACGTTAGCCTTCAGGTCTGATTAACATTTTAATCCACCTTACCCTTAATACTGCTCATTTATACATCCTCACTGCTCATTTATACATCTATCATTTGAATGGTCATCAGTTCATGTTATTCACAGACTTTAGAAAAAGTAGAACCATATCGTACAATAGACCAATATCACGCTAGCATGGCACAAAAATATATTTAGTTTATTGGGAAAAAGAGCCCAGCATCAAATTCAGCATATCGATATTAGTAAAACTAAAGTTTTGTAAAGATTGCTAGCAAACTGACGAAGATATGAAATTTTGAAACTGAGCATTTTTACAAAGAAATATATAGGCATATAGTGCCCGTCCAGCCTCGTTTTCGTGTTTTTCCCATAAAAATTATGCCAGAGTACTAAGTTTCAAAAGTTCATATCTCCGTCAGTGTACGAGCAATCTTTACGAAACTTTACACTTTTACTAATATTGATGTGCTGAATTTGGTACTGGACTCTTTTCTCCATTAAATTAAATATATTTTCATGCCATGCTAGCGTGATATTGGTCTATATGGTTCTACTTTTTCTAAAGTCTGTGGATAAGATCAAATGCTATGAACTTGTCAAGTATTAGCTCATTTATCGCCAATGATTTTTTGAATAGGTGTTGACAAACACGGGAAATAGGTTCGGCGGGTGACTAAGCTCTTTCCACTTTCCAGTTGGTTACGGTATTAATATCATCATCATACAACCTCCAAGGATAAAACATGTCTGTATTTATTTAGGGCAACCGGGATCATACAGGGAGCTTTCGACTACACGAAATAAAATACAGTAAATTAATGACACTGAGTGTTTCGTGTCAAAAGGTGGCCGAGCACAGTGTTCGATGGACTGTGTGTTATTTACCAGGGAACATAAAAATTATTTTATAAATTAATAGAATCAATGGGTAATAATTAATATAATAATAATAATAATAATAATAATAATAATAATACCTAGGTCTTTATATGGCGCATTTTTGCGTGATAAATGTGATAAATGTCAGGTGTTTTTCTTATTTGAAATTGGAAGTTTTTACAAAAAGAAGAGGAGATACGTGACGGAGATCAAGTATTCTCCTCAGTTTTTAAAAAATGGAAGTTTCTAGAAAAGTCTAATTGATATCAATGCTAAATAAATGGACGATTGATTGATAAATGTAATATTATATTAAGCCGTGATAACTCCACTAACATGCCGATGACGCGAGCTTTAGAAATTTTACGCGCGCTCACACGAAAATGAAATATTTCCAGCCGAAACTTCGTACATTTTGAGATACTAACGTTATCGTTCACATATCAACCTCTTTAAAAAAAAAATGTCGGAGCAATATACAAAACTACGTGATATTAGGAAAACCGTCTTAACAACCCTATGTTTTTTCCTTTCAAAACGTACGCATTATTTACCATTTCCGCCTCAAGTTAGAAAAAGTTACCGAAGGAAACTCAAGCAGACTCGAGATATGAAGGAGGGAAGATCAATTTTTGCAAAATATTTGCCATTCTGTAGATTCTCTGTTGTTATGGCAACGGTCTCTGCTAAAAACTACCATTGGCAACTAATAAATAGTATAAATAAGTTGTCGCCCTTCTGGTAAATCTCGTGAGCCAAAATTAGATTTTAATTAGAGCTTATCTTGACTTTATATACTTCTAATGATGTTTTATTTTGTATCTTTTATCTTTATCATTTTCGCAGCGTACCTGGAAACTAGCTCTTAAGCTTAGCGTACTGATCACGTTAAATAAAGAAATGATTGATTGATAGGCTTTATTTTGTAACTCATGATAGTTGCTGTTGGGGGCCACCATAAAATGCTCTGTAAGGGAAATCATTACATCTGATTAGTGAGTAATAAATTACAAAATCATAGGTGTGTTTTTTGTTTCTATTTTCAGAATATCGAATCCCACACACTCGATGTATGAACGTCAGTGGGACTTATTTAGCATGGAGAACCATGAGAACGCATTTAGTCGAGAGTTCGAAATGAAGGAGTTCATTGCACAAGGCAACTTTGCAAAAGTCTTCAAATGCATTGAACGAAAAACAGGCCACGTATTTGCAGTGAAAGAATTCCAAACTCACGATGATAATTTTGACCAGGAGCAAATTGATAATGAAGTTAATATTTGGAGGAATTTGGAACACCATAACATTGTGTCCTTGTACAATCGCTTCTATGACCGTAATACCGTTTGGGTCGTGTTAGAACTTGTTAATGGAAAGACACTTTTTGATACAATTTTAAATCAAATCAACTTCACTGAAGAAGAGAGTAGAAGAATTGTTCAGCAGGTAAGAGTAAGGGCATTAAGTGATACAGCGTTAATCTTTCCCGACCGTGTAAACTAACTTTATCATTACAACCTGATTACCAACATAGTGACAACAAAGTGATATCATAGTGACAACATAGTGACAACATAGTGACAACAAAGTGATATCAAAGTGACAACAAAGTGACAACATAGTGACAACAAAGTGATATCATAGTGACAACAAAGTGACAATAAAATGATATCATAGTGACAACATAGTGACAACATAGTGGCAACATAGTGACAACACAGTGACAACATAGTGATATCATAGTGACAACATAGTGACAACAAAGTGATATCATAGTGACAACATAGTGACAACATAGTGGCAACATAGTGACAACATAGTGACAACATAGTGACAACAAAGTGATATCATAGTGACAACATAGTGACAATATAGTGACAACATAGTGACAACATAGTGACAACAAAGTGACAACATAGTGACAACAAAGTGATATCAAAGTGACAAAATAGTGACAACATAGTAACAACATAGTGACAACAAAGTGATATCAAAGTGACAACAAAGTGACAACATAGTGACAACAAAGTGATATCATAGTGACAACGAAGTGACAACAAAATGATATCATAGTGACAACATAATGACAACATAGTGACAACAAAGTAATATTAGGGTGACAACATAGTGACAACAAAGTGACAACATAGTGAAAACATAGTGACAACATGGTGACAACATAGTGACAACAAAGTGATATCAAAGTGACAACATAGTGACAACATAGTGGCCACACTCCAGTTGAACCTTCAGTAAGCGATCAGCTAAAATGCAAAGTCAAGGTGGTCGCTATGGGAGATGGTCGCTATGGGAGATGGTAGCTTACAAACAAGGGAGTGATTTGAGTTGAAGGGGTGTAAACGATATTTTGTTAAGAAATAATTACAAGGAAATGATTTCAACGGGACAATTATTGGCTGTAACATCTTTATGTAGCTTATGTGGTTAGTGTTCCTTCCCCAGGAACTGCTGCATTTTTGTGTGAGGACAATGTGATCAGGAATTCTACCTCATACAATAATATTGAAGGTGTTATATTTATCTTTTAGATTATTGAAGCACTTGATTATCTTCATCGAAGAAAAATTGTTCACAGGGACATTAAAGCGGACAACATTCTCGTACAAACGATCGACGGGAAAACCACCATCAAGCTGACGGACTTTGGACTTGCACGTTGCCTTCCTCAGGATTCTGACGTCATCGCATGTGATGTAGAGGGCGCACCATTGTATCTCGCACCTGAAACAATTTTAGCCGATCCTATTGGTACAGCGGTTGACATCTGGGCATGCGGGGTGATTATGTTCTTGTTACTTGTGGGGTATCCACCGTTCTGGCAGACTGACGACAGGAAGCTGATGTCACTGATAGTTGAAGGACGTTATAACATGGCTGCGAGATACTGGGATCAAGTGTCGGATGATGCTACAGACCTTGTAAAACGAATGCTTGTTATTCATCCACATAAACGGGTCACGGCTTTGAAAGCTTTGAATCATCCATGGATAACAGACTTTGAAGAAACCGAAACCGAGAAAGACAAAATTGGTCATTACACAAGAAGCCAATCAGTTGCTAGATGACAAAAAGTTAACATTTCTTAAATATTCTCATTCCCTTTACTTCCCCTTTCAGTTGAATAATTAAAAGCGTACATTTGAATCTCTTCAAGGGAAAACGTTTGTAAAACCAATTCATCTATCCACTAAATGGAAATTAGTTCAGCAAAACAACTTCAACGCATGCTGTAAATAGAAACTGCCTTAATATAAGTTAACCTATAAGGAAATTCATGTAACCTGTCAGGGGGCCCGTTTGACTGGATTCAATAAGTTGGACTTTGGAACGTTTGAAACCAAGTGAAACCACTGCAGTATAGCACGGAAGCTCTGTCGTACTGTACGGCAGCAGAACAACTGGACTATGTTTTTAACACCACACTAGAATTACAACGTCTACTACTGCTTTATTGTAATGTATACATAGATATTTTTTTATACTTGACCCGGGGGGGGGGGGGAGGGGGGTACTCCCTATAATGGGCTATATGGGGATGCTCCGCCCGAAAGGGGTACCTTTTTGAAGCTGGAGGTATATGAAAGGGTCGGGATTTCACGAGTTGAAGTATGTGAAAGGGTAGGGATTTCACGAAGAATAGGAAATGGTAGCGAAAACACGAGTTGAAGCATAACAAAGGTAGGGAAAACTGCCATTTAAGTATTATAAAAAGGGCGTTTTGAAATGTATCAAACAGACGCACGTTAAGGCTGTATGAAAGGGGTACCATTTTCAATGAAAGGTATATGAAAGAGGTACCATTTTCAATGAAAGGTATATGAAAGGGGTACCTTTTCTGTCAAAAACGGTATATGAAAGGGTAAGGGTTTGGACCTCGGGGCGGAGCATCCCCGTTCAAAATTTTGTTGAGTACCCCCCCCCCCCCCCCCCCCCCCCCGGATACTTGAAGGATTTTGAGTTTTTGAATAAACGTTGACGTGTAAAATATAACAATAACAAGTTGATGTACCTGTCACCAGAAATACGTGACGAAAGAACATTCGGCGGCTAGAAGTCTTTTATTGTAATGAGAGACAATCTCCTGGCAATCGGGCTGCGTTTTTTTGGGAGAATCCGAAATTGGATTTGTGATCTCGGATCATATGGATTTTTCATGACCAAAAAAACGAAAAATCCTAAAACGGATCATTTAACGTAAAAAAACCGTTGGTATGCAAATGAACCTATTTTGACTCGCTTGTGTTTATCAGCCTGCTCGACAAATAGTTTTCAAAATATAAGCAATAAAATCTTACCTGAATTGCCCATGATATGAAATCGCGGAAGAAACAAAACAGCGAACGGAACGAGTAAATTTGCACGAAAGACCGCTTGTCAGATGTACTTTTTTCGAATCCATTCCCAAAAAAAACGCTCAGATCACGAATCTAAAAATCAGGATTTGGATTTGATCCGAAGAATCCACCCTGAGTGTGGATTTTATGGATTCATGATCCGTTTTTGGATTTGCCGAAAAAAACGCAAAATCCGTTTTTGGATTCAGAAATCCGGATTTGGATTTTCCCAAAAAAACGCACCCTCTTTGATATACTCACTTTACGTTTTGGGCTTGACTCTTTAGATGTAAAAGAGTTAATAACAGAAAAAATCATGAACCACATTACTATAAGAAAACATTTAATCTCACGGTTGAATTATTCAACTACAAATTCATGCATGAATAAAGAAGTTAATTTCAGCGGGAAACAGCGAAACTCTAACATATGGCATCAATTTAGTAGATTAAGTAATTTTGCAACCGTAAAAAGGTTCAAAAGAGGACGGTTTCGGGCATTAGCCCTTCATCGGAGCAAATCGTAATTGACGAAGGGCTAAGCTCGAAACGTCAGCATTTAATTCTTTTTATGATGGACAATTACAGCCAAATTCGTTGTATCGCGATGCGCGAAATGCAAACTTCGAAAGATTTTGTGCGTTTTCTGGTTTTTCTGTTCCGTCAATCATCTCAGTGGGGGGCGGGGTTATGCATTTGCTTGGGCAGTTTTAATAGACCAATTCCGATATATTAAAATTCATACTTGGCTCCGAGGCTTAGGGGAATAAAACAGAAGAAATAAATTATTCATACCTGAACCTCGATGTGATTTCTTTTGTTTTATTCCCCTAAGCCTCGGAGCCAAGTATGAATTTTAATATATCGGAATTGGTCTATTGAAGACTGAACATGCGATCGATTTATAAAAAAATAGTCGTGCTAATGCTAGAAATACCTGTAAACTGCAAAATAACTGTAATCGGCGTGATTAAAAGACCAAAACGGAATTATGCATCAATCAATTCCGGCTGTTACCATCCCCCCCGGGCATACCCCGGGGATTTGTAAGGCCCTATGTCCCTGGGGCGGGGATTTTGTACAACAACGTGTTGCCCCGGGGGTTGGGGGCGGGGACAACTTGACCGATCGCCAGATCCATGCGGTCGCCGTGTCAGTAAACAATAGAAGAATTCGCCGGGAAACCGACTACTTTTCTGGGCGATTGGCTTGAAAACCAAGGTATTGCAAAGTTAAAGAATTTGTTTGAAGGTAAGAAACACTTCTTGATGTGTATTTCAACGTAGGCTTTGAGGCGAGGAGCTGAAAAAGCAAAGTTGACAAGGACACGAAAAAACAAAGCACAGCATCAGGCTGCTGACGCATAAACAGAAATTTCCGATAGTTCAAAGTCGTGCATCCGATCAAAGAAACAACGTTAAATGTCTTTATACATTCTGATTCATAGACGTTTTGTTAGAACTTTCACAGAGCCAGCAACTTTCTTTTCGGTGATCTGATGTTACGTTATTAATGATGTTACATTATTACTCATGCGCGTAGCGGCATGAGTTATAAAATGGGCTTCGTTTTTCTTTTTATTTTTTTTTGTGTCACGATTTTGCATGCAAATTTATTCACGCATATTTTAAATTGTGTATTTCCGGTTCACAGCTTTGCATTTTACACTTCCGGTTTAGTGACTTCCGGCTACTCTCACTTCCGGCAAAACATCGTTACTGAAGTGTCACGACAGCGTCTCCTACAACCCTACTCACATCAGCAATGTTCACGTCAGGTATATATTATCTTCACAACAATGACTGGCTTCATTGTGGTACAGCCTTCATTTATAAAACATTCAATAGTAACGTGGTTTGCAGGTACGATGACTGAATTCTCCATGTCGGACGTCTTCTTATCTTGTTTAAATTTTTAAAATTTAAATTGCTTCTTTTCTTATAGTACATTGAAGTATAAAACAAATGTTTGATACGCATGCGCATGACAAACATTTTCCGTCATTTGGTCTTATTGGTGTATAAGTCAGTCCTGTATTTCTCCCACAGAGGTGAACGTTGCTTTTATACACAGCATGCAACTTGAAGCCGAATTTGTCGCGATTCTGAAAAAACTAAGAGCTATTTTTAATCAGAGTTCTTCCGAGGCAAAAATGTCAAACATCGATCTCTCGCACTTGCAATTTATTTCCCGTTTTACTGCCGATTCTTTGTAATGTCTGTATCGGAGCAGTCCACGCTGCCTGTGGTGAGTAATTTCAAGACTTTTTTCAAGAAAGAACAATAGAAACACACGGCAAAACAGCGTCGTTACATCAGCCCATCACATTTAATAAAACATCTGGACTTTGGGACTGGACTTCTGTGGATTATGGATTAGGGAATGCGTGTCATATTAATGTAGATTTTTACTGACTTTATTGCTTTTTGTGGTTACTAGGTTACTAGTAACCACTATGCTGTCACCTGTGTAAGTAAGTCCGACTTTCCGAAGCGCGAAGTTGTGCCAAGTTCACCCGATTGCTGTACGATGAGACAGTTCTGATAGCTTCGGATTAGACGACTCGATTGTCAAGGCAGTTCTGTTTGTACGTGCGCGCTTTGGATTCGTGGAAAAGGTAAACGGAGCTTTCTCGTTATTTTTACTGCTTTACCAAGCACAGCTTTCACCAAATGTGGCCAAGTATTGTTTTCAAATATTATTTTAGGTATTTTCGTGGTTTGGAAAAAGGTTTTAGTGAAAAATCGAGCTGTGAATCGAAGTGTTTGTTAGCAGACCATGAGCTATCCGAACTCATGATTCAAACGCCGCCAGCATTTCATTTCTGTACCTTTGACCATTCAGAACTGTTTTTTTTTTTATTAGCGAAAGCATTATTATACGAATCATTTTTCCGGATAAGATTGGCATTCTATTACACAGGAAAAGTCGGCGATTTTAGAAAGTATAATAAAAATAGGTTGCTGAATTGAATTATTTTGTGATGTTTATTATATTTTCGCAGACGCTAGCCGGTTCCTCGCAGTAATTAGGATACAATATATCGCCAAGACTTCCAGAAGCAGAAAATCACTGAATTCTGAAAGGTGTTTGACTCTTTTAATCAAAGGAAAGACATTTTCATTCAAGGAAATATGAGTTTCATTCAAAAGTTTTGACCTTTTATAGAAAATATATTTTAGATTCAGTGATTATAAAAACAGCTTGATATCAAATTACATTTGACATAAAATTTGCACAAAGCAAAATTGTGTATTTGCGACAACACTTTGAAGAAACTGTGAAGCTTGGAAAAAACTTATTACAGATGGCAAAATCAAAGCATTTTTTTAAAGAACCAGCTTTAAGTTATGGAAACATTTCATTTCGATTTGGTCTTAAAATCACAGAAAGATTTTAGTGAATGCGTCACGCAACGTTTATTTACAAAATGTTTGACCAATTCATAGCAATTCTCACCAAAGATTTGAAATCTGTAAAAAAATCCCGGATCTCCTGAATGCGATTTCCTGTTTATTTAGGGCCTACAAAAAGTTAATGGCCATCCGGGCAGGAGGGGGTATCTGGGTTAAAAATCAAGCTGCGAGGGTTGGTCGGCCTGGCCGGGAAATCCGGGCGGGGGAGGGGTAAAAAAATATTGCATCCGTCGGGGGGGGGGGGGGGGGGGGATTTTTTCTGGAATAACCCATTTTACACTGGTTGCATGCGATTAAGTAACACAGGAAAACTAAATCTTTATATTGATTATCAAATTTCTTTTTACAGCATGTCATCTACTGCCTATTTTTTTAAGTAGTCTTTTCAAATGTAACAGAAATAATTCACAGCTTGGAAAGTTATAGACGAGTGTGGATTTGATCGGAATCAATAAATTAAATATTAAAAGCGAGCACAGAAAAATTGGTAACTTCAATCGCGCGTCTTAGAGTCTCTTGCGCATGAGTATAGGCTAAGTGTAGCCTCTTGTTAAATATGTTTCTTTAACTTTTGTAATTTTTGTTGCTTTTCTGTTGCCCAGGGGCGGGGAATTTGTAGTTCCACGAAAAAAAAAAAACACAAATCCCCGGGGGTTGGCCCGGGGGGGGGATGGTAACAGCCGGAATTGATTGGTGCATTATGATCAAATTTCTTCGCCCGATTCGAAAGAGTGTACCGTACGTAAGACAAACTTATAGCCGAAAATTCTGTCGATGATTTCATCTTCAAAATCATCTTCAAGATGATTTCTTTCAAATATTTAGTTCATATTCAATGACATCGCATCTTGTTTTTGTATGTTTTCTTTTATTTTCCGTCGTTACTACATTCGTTTTCTACCTACTGTCAGTTTACATTTGCATATTATTACCGTTGATACATGACCGGTCGACCGTAACGAATAATGCTCCCCGGGAGATGTAAACAACACAAAAAGCTCAAACTTCTCGGCTCGCCAGCGGAGTCGCTTTTGCCAGCATCTATATGAAATATTCCATGGAAGTTGAAGAAGGTTTTCCCCATCCCTAGTCGTCGAATTTTTTTTGATGCAAACATTTGAAGCCGATAAAACGTCCAACGCCAGCGGAGCTCACTAACGATGCAAATCAGATTTACAAGCGAAGAAACAAATTCTAAGGTAAACATCGACGGATAAATTCCTCCCCTGTATCCATCTTCTTCGATTAAAAATCCTTTCTCGCCATTGAACTCTCCGAATCATGATCAAACTTGCGGGAATCTCTCAACGCGCTAAAATAACACCTCACGGATTCAACTCGCTCCGTGTTAACCCCGCCTCCCACTGAGATGATTGACGGAACAGAAAAACCAGAAAACGCACAAAATCTTTCGAAGTTTGCATTTCGCGCATCGCGATACAACGAATTTGGCTGTAACAAAATCAAGGCGCGCGCGCGAACCTTTCATGATTATTGCCATGTTAAAAATATAGACAATAGGTAAAATAGAGACAATAAGTAAAATAATGAGCAAACCTAACTGGCGAATCCAGAATCCGCTAAGACGGAACCCGGAGTGAAAACGTTGGTGCCCAGAGCAAAAAGGGGGTGGAAATAGGGGGTCGCCGGATTCAAAACAGGAGGGGGCTTTGTGTGAAAAAAGAGGTGGTGTAAGTGAATAGATCAGGGCCGGATTAAAAACAGCAGGGGGCCCTGAGTGAAAAGAAAGGGAGGTCTATATGAAAAGGTGGGGCCGGATTAAAACAGGAGGGGGCCCAAGTGAATAAAGAGGGGGTGTAAGTAAAAAGGTGGTGGCCGGATAAAAAACAGGAGCGGGCCCTGAGAAGGGGGTCTAAGAATAGAAAATCAGAATAGAAATTTTTTTTTACAAAAAGGAGACCACCAAGCCTTCAAACTCTACTACAAACTCTACTAAAAGAGTCCCATTACATCGTGAACGGCTTGAGTTGCTATGACCTGTTATGTCGTCTGAAGATAATAGTGACTGCTTGAAATGATTTACAGGAAACACACCTAAAATATTAGAAACAATAAAAATATGAGGAATTTGTGTGCGGCTCAGGGCAAAGTGGCAGTTACCACTTCAGACAATGCCAAAAATGATCTATGAAATAAATTATGGATATTTCTACCCACCTGTTCATATTATCGAAGTCCCACCAAGTTGCACCCGTGCTCTGCAAGGCCCCTAAGCATATCAAGTAAAGTTTCAGATGAAACAGGGAACGCTATGCCACTGGCAATAAACTGTGCTACCGCTGTCTGAAATATCGGAATAGAAATGCACTTAAAGGTCACAACCATGCCACAATACCCTTACTTATTTACAAAAAAATGTTTAAACAAAAAGAAAAAGAAATCAACCAATTCTTGAGAGAGGAAGAAAACATGGTCCGTTCTATTCCATTTTGGAAAATGTGAGAACTTGAAAAAAGTTAGGCTAACTTTCTTTCAAGTTGCAATTCATTTAGTCCGTCAATGACTAGAGACACTCATCTACCGTTTTGTTTCACCAGGTGGTAATTTATCACAAAACTAGACGATTATTGGTCGGATTCTGTTAAAGTGCCAGTTTGATCAAATTTTATAAATTTCGGGCCAGGTTTTTTTTTTCACTTTTCGAAAGGAAATGAATGTATCTGGTAAAATGTTAGACTGTGAGCCGTCTCTCGTTTTTCTTTTAGTTAGTTGAGTCAGCACGCGAGCCTAGTAAAATGTTCGAACCGTTTTACAATCCGATCAAGGGAAAACGGTTTTTTCGGCCGTTCTTTTCGCATTTGCACGGTCTCCATTAAATGTGTATGTTCCTGAAGTTCCAAAAGATAGCCATCGAAAGTGACGTCGGAGACTCAAAAGTTCCTCTCTTCGGAGTTGTTGTTTTGCAGGTAACAACAAAGAAATGTATCAAAATGTCAATGAACGGACGTGCAGAAGCATTGTTTTCGCTTATTAAACCTATTTTTCGTGCCGCTATCGCTGCCGTCGTGAGTGATTGAATCGTGACTGTGACAGAGGAATTTTTGAGTCTCTGACGTCACTTTCGACGGCTATCGTTTGGAACTTCAGGAACATACACGTTTAATGGCGCACGTGCAAATGCGAAAAGTACGGCCCAAAAAAGCGGTTTTCCCTTGACCGGATTGAAAAACGGTTTGGACAGGTTATTAAATTCATTATTTCCTTTCGAAATGTGCAAAATGAACGAAATTTGAAAATTTAATCGAACTGTCACTTAATATAAAAACAATTTTTGTTTTTTTTAAATGACACCAAATCCATGACATGGCCCCTTTAAAAAGTCTGCGAACAGTTTTTTTCGTTTTTTTTTTTCGCACGATGTTTGAATGATTCGACCGTACGTACAGCCGGCAGGTTGAATATTATAGGAAAGGAAACAGAGAGGAATGCAAAACTATTGCAGGGGGTGGGGTGACTGCATGGCGCGGTGGTGCCGTGTTGGGAAGATAGCAACCTTCAGATTTGACTACGAGTACGAGATTGAGTACGAGTACGAGTTTTCAAACCAAATTCGTGTGCCTCATATACTTAATTATCACACCAATCTTATCCATAACGTTTATTTACGTGTTAGTCAGCAACAGGAAGGAGTTACAGTTCGGTGGATACAATTATCTCGAAATTCCAAAGTCGTACTCGTACTCGATTTCGTACTCGTAGTCAAATCTGAAGGTCGCTAATAACTTTTTTACACTTTCAAACCGTCCTTGCCTCTCGATATTTTGTTAGCACAATTTTCTTTGTTTCCTTAGTGTACAAACGTTGCTCCCGGCCACATTATCTCTCTCCACTCAGGTGTATAAATGGGTAACGGCGACAAAATGCTGGGGGTAACCCTGCAATAGATAAGCATCCCATCCATGCTACAGAAATATGGTTAAACTCCGGCTACAATCGGCGTCAAAAATAGTTGAGACACTATTTTAAACTTATTTTCTTACGTCTGCTATGAATATGTGTTGAAAACTTCACCTCCCTTATGTTCAATACAATATTGATTGTAGAGAAGGAGAGGGGGTTCTATTTGACTGTGGTACAAAAACATGCACCTCAAAATGACAGCGTTTCGACAGTTTTGTCGCCGATCGTAGATTCCTTTTTATGCAGATGAATTTCAACCGGTCATCATTAAAATATTGTTCAATTTTTTTTCGAACAAATCCCTTGTTAAACAAACAATGGGGAAATTTATATTTCGTCTGAGATAGGCTGCTCTGAGTTGATTTATCAAGTAAAGAAAACAACTATATTTCAGTCCGGCTTTGTCTCGTCGTAGTGGCGATTAAAGGTGATTATTCCCATGACCTTTCACCTGGATGTTTACAATGACGCGGAACAACGCCATTGCTAGAAAGAATGTCCAGTCTGGAAGCGGATATGTGTCTCCAGTCAGCTGACAATACAACGAAAGCAGCGACTGTTCACTGGGAATTCCTTCTGAATAGTAACCTAGGAAATAAAAGGCTTAAAATATACTCAAAGTTTAACTTAAAGACTCTGCTCGTTCAAGAAAATTACCTTTATTGTGACAAATATGAATTTTGCGCATTCACGAGAAGAGTCGACCCATTACCTTCCGCATACTAGCTGTTACAAGGAGACTCCCAGCGAGCCAGGCCATTTTTTTTATCACCTCAGGCTTACTGTGAGATCTGTCAACGACTCCTGTTGTCTTACCTTTAGTAGGGATCAAAGTACGGTAGGGATTTAGTAGGGATAGTACGGTCATTGAAATGACCGAGCGACAAATATCTACGGCTTGCGAGTTATCATGTAAGCATTCACATATACATGATGAGCCTAGTCAAATGACCTAGCTCGCCACGAGTCTCTCTGAGTGGTTAGCGCAATTGTTAAGCGCAACTGAATATATCCATATAGAGATTTGCGCTATACAAATGTAAATTATTATTATTATTATTATTATTATTATTATTATTATACGGATTGTAATTATGAATATTATGAATATTTTTAGCATTCTAGTAGATCAATAATTGTAAACGTAAGATTGTTTGAGAATTATTAATTGAAAGGAATAATGTAAATAGTGTTTGGACTGAATAGTTTTTTAAGTAAAATTAATTGTAAAATAACATTTTTTTAGTTAGCTTGGTTATTAATAAAAGATTCCATTATTATTTATTAAAAAAATATGGTACATTATTGTTAGTGCATTCGGCTTTTTTACAGGACATGACAGTACAAATTCACGGAAATGTTAAAAAAAAATGTTAAGTGGCCTTTATAATGCGGCCCCTGAACAGCAGCTGAAATAAATCTCGAAACGGTGGACCCATCATGATCTTGTGACCTGTTTCATTTCATCCACTTTCTTTGAAAAAAAGCCACTGCAAATGTTATACCGCGGTCGCACGACGCACAACCTAGTCACGTGTGAGTCCAAATTTTAATCTGTTGTTTTCCTGGGGAGTCAAAACTGTATAACTCCTCTGCAGTTCTGTTCTCCTTTTTATTCTGTTATGACGAATTTATGATTTTAGCCCTTCTTGGAAGTTGGAAAACGACTTACGTTGAGTTGTGCTGGGTGGCCAAACAGATGTCGCCAGTTGACTAACCAAGAAGTACACACAAATTTGGTCGGCCTAGCCCCGCTCGGTCATGCATGTAATTGCGTGACTGTTTGCGTTGAGTTGCGCCTACTTGCGGACAAATTTGAGCTCCATCAAAGTGATCGCAAGTCAACACAAACCATCGCAAGTACACCAAAGTCCTGGTCAAACGAAGTCGTAAGTTATCGCAAGTTGAAATCAATCAAGGCGTTTGGATTGAGAGGTATTACAGGTATTGGGCCCCCTGTAAAGGCATCAGTGCGACGTACCTCAATAACAAATTAAATTAAATTAAAAACTTACGCACCAATTTTACCCATAGGTAAAAACTCTAACTCAGCTGGAAAGTGAAATGGAAAACAAAAGTAGGCCAGGTCTTCATATGGATGTCCCCAGGAGGCTGCTTCCCAGTCTATCACGGCCATAACCTGAGGCTGAAACCACAGTTTGTCACAATGAGGTTCCAAACTCGTCCCCAGGTCCTTCTCTGCTTTTAAAATGGCGGGGCGTGTGTAAAACCCCCTGGACAATCGTGATATATTCTCACCGGGGCTATCAACTAACAATGCCTCAGGATGTAATAGGATATGGGATAGGTCAGCCCGAGGCGGTAGCGAGTATCAGCGAGTATCGCTGCGGGGAGGAGGGAGGGGCGTACTAGTTAATCCTCCCCGAGCGCCATGGAAAGGACTTTTGAGGTTATGAAGAACTGATCGCACCAGAATAAGATTATATAGTCAAAAACGTGCCGGAGATTGCGCAACCCATTCCCACGCTACTATTCTTGGGGTTTAAAGTTACGTAATATGTTGAATTTCGCCATTGTTTGAAGGAATCCCCGGTGAGAATAGGCCTTATTTACCTACCAGTAGTATTCTTTATATTACTGACGTACACGAGAACAGAACCCCAGAACTGAGAGAAAAGAGCTCCAGTTTAGCACTGATCTGCATTGTTTAGGGTTAAAGGGACTATGTCGCGTGGATGGCGGGTAAGTACTGGGTACTAACAACTTGAAAAACGTCCGGTGGCTTTTTATCAAGTTGGCGGCCATTACTGTCGAATTCGCTGCAATCCGTTCCATCCCGTCGTATTGCGTGGAAGGATAGATCTCAAGTTTACAAATTAGTTAGAGTATTTACTTGGCTAGATTTTTGGTAAATTATTTCTGCGATTTGTTAGTCGTACCTTCGGAAAATTCGATGTCTTCCAGTAGTGGTGGAAGTTGGGGAGGAATTTAAAAGCGAAATCGATCGTGTGTTTGTTTACCTCACGTGGTTCGACACGAGTTCAAGCGCGATAAAACTTGCCGTGATCGGGGAGGGAACAATAGAAATTTGACATGTGTGACGTCAGGTGACGTCACATGACAGGAACTCATTGCGCAGACTCACCTTGCGACATAGCCCCTTTAAGCACTGATTTGAAAACGGTTAGCTTTCATTTATAGTTATGGGTAACTCTATAAATATGTTAAAAATTACGGTTCCTGTCAGCTAGCCCTCGTTGGTGTAGTGGATATGGGTATTAGTTATGAAGCAAACGACTCGGGTTCGAGGCATACACCCTTCTGATCTTTTTCCTTCTTTTCCTAAAAAAAGGAGTTTTGCTATGTAAAATGTTCAAGTGAAAGACAAAAGCCAGTTTGAGATCAGCTCTATTTTCGTTATTTCTCAGTAGGTGAATTGGGCCTACTTTAACCGCTTACATGCGGTAATTTGATGTAAATTAGACTCGCTTATATGCGGTTAATTATATGCGAATCGGCTGGTCTGAAACTAAGCACTCGGTCCTCGTACTCAGGCTCCGGCGGTTAGGAGGGCCAAGCGTCTCTGGGGACGAAAATGTTTCTTCGCCCGGCCCGCCATTTTGAAAGAGGAGAAGGCCCTGGGTACGAGATTGCATAGGTAATGTGAAAGCTGCATGGATTCAGTACAATTCTAAAAATATCATCAATTCTTCTTACAAGAAACACGAACCAATCAAACTAAGGGGGCTATGACACCAGTTTTAGTGCTACTTTAGAAAGCCCCAAACACCTATTCACATGGCAAAAAAATGGGTGACATTTGCCCATTTAGTATTTTCACTCGTCACCAGGCTCCCAATTTGACATCAAAAACTGGGTCATTTTTTGAAAGGAAAATCAAAATTTCGCGCATTTCTAAGTTACTTTTCTGAAATCCACACTCGGATTCCAGTACTATGGTTATTATTCTATCTAGAAACGTTAAAATATTTTAATAACTTTAAAAAAGTACCGTCATTTTGACCTTGAAGTGAGCAATTCCGTATAAAGGTTTTATCTGCAGTTCGACCGCGCGGTCATCGCTTTAAGCGTTCTAACTCCTTTTAACAGGCGCAATGTCAACATCCATACGCGGTTTTGGAAAGACGGGAATCTAGTAAACATTTTGGTGGGAAATTTGCTTTGGTTCGACTGAGTGCATTTTGGCTTCCTTTGGTCGGCATCGTGTTAACGATCGCTTGCTCGTCTGTCAGTGCATGGTCTAGAGGTGATAACGAGGGAAATCAGAAGGAAAGCGGAAATCACGGCTATCTAAGAAACCCCGCGCTTCAAGGTTACATAAACAAGTAAGATAGTATTGATATCGGAACGATTTCTGTATAACCCCATACATTAGTTATGCATGCCGTTCTTAAACTAAAACAAAAAGCCATCCAAAGTTCATTTTGGTAACGCGCACGCCCGGATATTGGCATGTGAATGGAAACCCAAAACTAATGATTCAAATTTGTTTCAAATTACTCCACTAATGCTCTCAGAGTAAACATAACTGTCTTAGGCTGCAGATGAAAAAAGGCTGCAACTTCGGAAAAAATGAGCCAATTTTTTTTTTCAAGTTTATCGTCTGGTGTCTTGGAAAACCCGATTATAAACAATTATTGGATGAGGTTTTCTATGATATCCAGAATGATCAAGGTCAGGTAAGTGTTATCTAATAATTGTTCTATTATTTATGTTTTAAACAAAATAACGACAAACGCACCGTCGCACGGAACACACTTTATTATTTTCCAACTAGAATAGAATTAACCTCCCGTGAACTTGACATTGCTCTTGGAAATCATGTGAATAATCTGTAGGGTGAGCTGATTTCCATGAATCTTAGCCAATGAGAAGACAGATAGTGACTACAATGTATAATAAATCAGATTATGGTTGATTTTCTCTTCGAAAATTTACTTGATATCTTCCTCTTAGTTTACTATTAGCATTTCACGCATAACAAAGGTACTTAGTTTAAACAGGATTTGGACAGTTGCCCAAAAATGTGAAAATCCCCATGAAATAGCTCCTTTAAACATAACAATTATGCAAGAACCTTCGTGTGGAAAAATGAAAGATTTAGAACCGATCACAAATTACAAATGAACGCATAGAAAAACCTTAATGGTTATTCTATAAATGAAGGTAAATCTCAAGCCTACCTCGTCTGCTTTCAACAGCATGTTAGCAATCCTGTAATCAGCGTGGTGAATAACTGAAATTGGAACACTGTCATTTAGACTCATGGTTAGGCACCACCGTAATTTCTAGGGTCATTAGTCGCTATATAAGGCGTAACAAATGTGAACACATGCACAATGTTTTTTTATTGGAGGCATTGGTAAGGTGCTTTCAAAGGAGGATTTTTCAGGTATCCCATGATGCAACGCGAATGAACTATATTATCAACTGAAATTGCGTGACCAGTCATTTGCATGGAGTTGCTCGAAGCGAGCGCATCATCCACTGCGTAGATTTTAGCAGTCAAACATATATCACATCGTCCAATCTGGCTTGTTGTAGGTTCCTTACGGTATTTAGTACACGTTTGCTTCCCCAAATAGTAAAGAGAGCGGCGACCTTGTCTATTTTTGAACACAGACAAATTGAAAGGCATCGATGACAACTAAGACTTCGATTTCCGGCAGATGAAGAAAGTATTGCCATCTTCCCGGCATATCACTTGTAAAAACACAAACATCAAGCGTGCTTCGAAGCGAAGGAAAGTGTCAAACGATCATATGATTTGACCAAACTCATAAAAGGAAGCTGCAATTGCACTAAATACGATATTTCCTTCGACTGTAAAAACCAAAGCCATGAAAGAATCTACGCGATCGAAGCGAATTTCAACAACGTTTTGGCGCCGATTTTGACCAAAATTCAACGGTCATGAATTCCTACAAAACATGGGGACTTTAGGGGACCTTGTATTGCATTTAAAAGAGTCACTCTCTAGGCACTATCAGGCGTAATTATATGCTAATGTCCCCAGGATTAAAAACGAAACACGGCAAAACAGATCAAGGGTTAAAACACAACAAAGAAACGAAGCGGATCAGCCATGCATGCCACTCGAAACAAAGACAACAATATTGCGATACATAGGCAAACAGGCTCGAATCAAATGATATCTAAGTAAAGTTTAATGTACATAGAAACCAAATAACGATTTGATTCACCTTTTATCGCGTTGGAAACGAAGAAAACGTCTCGCGAAGATCAGTAAAATTTCGGCATAACTACAGAATACAGGGCCAGTTTCCTAGGTATATTTGTTTATAGTGGCTCGGCGGCTCCACGGCTCGGCAGTCAAGTCCACTGGCGAGCCGTCGAGCCGCCGAGCCACTCAGTAATATACCTTACTCGCCATGTATGTACTCGCCATCGCAGGAAATTTGACGCATCAGGATCGTTAATTACGCGCTTAGCATCATGGGATACCTGAAAAATCCTCCTTAGGTGCTTTCCAAGAAAAATATTGTCGCACTTTTGGAGGCAATTTTTGGTTGCGTTCAAGTTCATCTTCAAATCGCGTGTTTAAACTAACGGTTATTTTAGTGCGATTTGGGCACAATTTGTCGCGCGATGTCGCAGAGGTTTTGAACATGTAAAAACCCGATGTAACCTGGCGGCGAGTTTTGGGTAATCGCAGGCAAATCGCAGCAAATGTCGCACCCAAATTGTACAGAAATCGAAGCTTTCCCTCAATTGCCATGAGGAAGGTTTGAATAAAACCAAACTATTGCATGGTATATGTTTCGTTCTTTTAGATGGTTTTAAAAACTTTGAGGTTTTCCTTACTTATTTCTGCCATAACAAGAATCTTTTTCAATAGATCACAGTTTATATTATGTACCAGCTTTCTTGTCGTGTTTGGGTATGCTCTCTTTTAGCCATTCCATCAATTGATGAGCTTCAGGAACTGCCTTCTTTTCTGTTCGTTTGTAACCTTCATAGAGCAGGTCAAGCTTGGAGAAATGAAATAAAAGGCCAGTTTCATATTAATTTACCTCTTCGCATCATAACAAAATAAGAGTATGGGAATTTTATAAATTAAACTAACGGGCGAAATAATTCGTTTGTGTCAAACCATGAAAAAAAAACACCAAAAAGTCCAACTTAAAAGTTGAAAAATTGAAACTTAAATGAACGAACAGAAGGACAGCAAAAATTCAAACAAAAACGGAACAGTTTGGTGACAAATGTGGAAAAGTATTAATTTTAACTAACCTTAACCTAACCCTTTCAATCCCAGAGCAGAGCCAAACCCAGCCTGATTCTCGGACGGTCCCAGGTCGCTCGCACTCAACTCCCTCCCCTCCCCGTCTGGCGTCCTTTGTTTGAGGGCTTGTTCTTGACGTCATGTGACCGATGATTCCACCAATCAGAGTACGCTCAGTCCCATCCTTAAATTCACAATGGAGAAAAAAAAAACCGTCTAACAACCACTCTGATTGGTGCAAATATTCAACGGTCAGATGACGTCATTAACAAGCCCTCAAACAAAGGACATCAGATGGGAATAAGAGGGAGTTGGGTGCGAGCGAATTCGAACCGTCTGAGAAACAAGGCCAACCCTTGAGTCGTTTATCGTGGTTCAGTAACTTTGTGAGCCTGTGGATGAAATCTCACAGTGTTACTATTGAAACCTTCAGGTATTGTTTTTTTTTAGTGTAATAAACAAAATGAAATTGAACGCCTTTTCATTTAAAGGTTTCTCCCTCAGCTGGCCTTATTTTGAAAACTGGATGCCAAAAAAAAACCTCATAAACGTACTATTTCATTAGTTTACAAATATGCTGCTGTAGCGGTTTGCAGTAAACGTCGACTATTTCCAACGCAAACCAGCTTACATTGTTCGGTTTAGCGTTGTTTGATAAAAATACAACAGCTTTCTTTAGCTAGTAAGTTTTGTTTTGTTTCCTTGAACTTTTTGAGACAAAGGAAACCTTATTTTGTAAAGAAAACAACATTTTACCCTTTTTTGAATACAGTTTTCCTTATCACCAATGCCCTCCATTTGAATCTTGTCTGTATCCACAGACTGAAGTTGTACCAAAGTTCTTATAGCATCCTCAAATATCGCCTTGGTTTGATCAGGAGGGACGCCTGGTAAGTTTGCATCCGGGAACTGACGACCCTGAAAGAAGATTGCATTAACCCGGATCTCAAAAGCACAAAATAACACTGAGTGGTCTAAAGCGAGGTCATATTATTTGAGATCAGCCGTTTTTGTTTGGTTAATTTTGTGCGTGTGTAGTATTGGGGAGCCCGTGTTGTACAGTTCAATGCATATGATTCGAACTAAAAGTAGAACGGCTATTTGTCAAAGAAATAAATGCAGTCCTTCTAAGACAGACATTCCCTGCGAGATAACGTCACAACCGGACCTTCAATGTCTCTTGCACAACGATAAGCGTTTGCAACGCATAGTTTCAACCGCACTTACTGACTCGTCCCCAGTCGTCTTTCTAGGCAAGATGCGGGAGACGCGCGTGGGGGATAGACGCGGAACGAGAGAAACGCGCTCCTCTTGTTAATTGAGAGACGACTGGGGCCGAGTCAGGCAGTCAGCCGCTCTTAGGTGAAGTCTGACTGAGGACGTATTACCAAGTTAAGTGAAATTTGAAGGGTTGGAGGAAACGAACTAGTTTTGGGCAACGCCACGAATGAAAGCTTGTTTGAAAATCGAACAAAATCTCTGGTAAATAATGGTTTTGAAAAAAGCAGTCTAATTTTTAGATCTCTGAGCAACCAAAAGCTATCCTATTGAAAAAAGGTTCTTAACGGCGGGGATCCAGAATCCATCGTAGGGGGGAGGGGGAGGGGTGAAAATGTTAACGTTGTTATGCCTGTTGTTTGAATGCTCAGCCCCACTAGCACTTGTGCTATAAACCCTCTCCGAGGGTGAATAAAGGACATTAAATAATAATTATTAATTTCATTTTTATATAATTCTAAAGGGATACATAATTTGTTCAGAATCGCTATTTTGCGACCAAATTCTTCTTAAATATCCACATAAATTACATTTCCTGCCTTGTGTAAAACAAGAATTACTTTTAGTGGTTATTCACCATGGTCTATTTGCGCATAATTGTTATATAGAGCGGTTTTCAATTGAGTGTCGTAAAACCAAAACCAAAGTAATTACTCTGACCAATCACAGCAGTCGTAAACAATCCAATGAACCAATCAGAGCTCGAAGCAATTACATGTCGCGGGCGCCAAGCGCGGGAAAACGCGTGCGAGCAAGTCACGATTGGTTTTGGTTTTACTTCTGATTGGTCGAAAAAGTGGCGCGAGATTTTTTAGCCAATCACAAAGCGTAGCAATGCAAAACCAAAGCAATTGTGTAATTACTTTCGACACTCAATTGAAAACTGCTCTATAGACTTTATACCTTGACATATTCCATCACATAAAACTCTTGGCCCATAATTGACTTGTCCTCGCAGAAGAGATACATTTTAGGCACCGGAAATAAGGCCGTACCGAGAGCAGACATGATTTTGTATTCCACATCAACCTGTTGAATTAACAAACTATTTTAAAGTGCTACTATGATCAAATTTGTGAATTCATTTCTGTTTACATATTTTGAAAATATACAAGTAAGTATTACTTACCGTGCCAAATTTTGGGTCGAAATTCGCTCTGAAAGTGTGTTTATTTGAAATGTAATTTTCGAAATCATTTTGCCGCCATTACTCGATTCAAAAAATGGCCGGGGCACAAATTTCGGGGAGTTGGGGCGAGTCGTGATGTAGAAGACTCAACGCAGCAAAACAAACGTGAGAAACGTGGCTAATTTTCCTATTTGATTCGCGAAGTTCTTTTCCGAATTGTTGCCTTTCAAATTCCGTTTTATTTCTCTGCCAAACGACGCCAAATGCAAATAAATGGTTGAGTCTTTTACGTCACATCACGTGATCAGAAGTAAGACCGGTACCGCTTCACCGAAAAGTCGCGGGCTTTCATTTGCGAACTGTGTAATGACGGACAGTTTTCACGGAGTTTTCATTCAGAAACTTCCAGTACGGTTACGCATATACCGAACTAATTTATCGCGATTCCTATTATTTTGAGTCTATTTGATAGTTTGCTGGTGAAAAAAAGTGGAAAACAAAATAACAAATTTTCGTCGTTGTACCACTTTAAAATCCATCGTTTTACTCCGGAATCACTTACCATGAATGCTGAGTTTCAGGAGACGAAAATTGAAGAGACAGAGACAAAGTTTTCAATCATTTCAAGTCGACGCAAAAATAAAAAAAATTGCCAACAAGCTTACAGTTTCATTATGTGCTCTTTGGTAATGTATAATAAACACTTACTAGATCGATGAGGTTTCTGTAATACTGAGAAAAATCAAGGTCTTCAGCTTCAGTTGAAAACACCTACCGAGATCTGGGGAGCGATAAAAGGCGACTGTATTCGCAGGCTAAGAGAATCGCAGCATGATGAATATTCATGATTAAGTATATACTAAAACATTGGATAGCGTTGTTGGCGTGCACTGATTGCCTATAGAAACTCGGGATGGCAAGTGCTATTCACCTCCAATCAACTTGCGCGCGAATATTGTAATCGTTGACAGGAATAAATGAGTTAAAAATCATAATTTTCGTGCTATATTATCTCACTGTATTAGGGAAGGACCATTAGAAAAGTGATGGGGGGGGGGGGGGGGGGGGGGGGGGGGGGGGGGGGGGGAGTGGGGAAAAAACCAAAAAAAAAAATTCGTGCAAGGGAAAATGCCAGGAAAAAAATTCGTGCAAAGTTCAAGGCAAAAAAAAAAAAATTCATGCAGAAGGAGAAGTCCTATTGTGGTTGTTATTTAATATATAAAAGCTGCCAAAGTGCCTATTGAAAATAGCGCTCTTGGTGTTTCAAAAATTCAAAACATTCTTGGGGCCTTCCTATACTATTATTTATAAATAGTATTATAAAGGTGACAGGCCAAACACGACTCCCGCTAGTCGCAAAATGTATAAAGAAGCCTTTAGAAATGCTTTCCCAAGAAGGTCTACGAGATATTTGTTCCCTTTAGATCACCAATATAGAATTGTGACTAGTCACTATTATCTCTGTCTCAGTTTTGCATGCTCGATATGTATTGTATGACTCTTTGATGATCTTTGGGATAAAAATCTCTTAAGTGACAGGAGATTTTCATGCTGTGTAGCCATTTATGGAATTATTGTTTCTCTATGCCTTCGTTATGCTAGCTCTCTTGGTATATGTTAGGGCTTCTTTGGCTAACTTTTGTTGCAAGATATGTAGTGATCGGCTGCAGTTTTTGTTATTGTTATGAATATGCTAGGATCAGTCAATCTCAGCCCGTGCAGGGGCGTAGCTACCTGTACGCACGTACGCACGTGCGTACCTGAAAAAGTCGGGAAAAAAGAAAGATTTGGGATTTGAGGGCGGGAGAGGAGGTAGGGGGAGTGTTTGGAAATTGATTGTGCGTACCTCTGAAAAATTCCTGGCTACGCCCCTGCCGTGATTTAGTGTCAAAGTCTGCGGTGTGCAAGACTTTTGAGAAAGTGGATCTTTATCACGGATGTAGGCGTCTAAGATCAAAGTCTGAAGCTGCCGTGTCTCTATTGGAATCATGACTTCTTGCAGTTTATGTTTTACAGTGGCGGATCCAGGGGGAGTAGTTGTTTCACCTCCACCAATTGACTGATTGTCAATTTTTTGACTTAACAAACGCTTTTCGAGTTTCACGAGTGCTGGAAATGGCGTTTCAGAAGGTAAAATTGGAAAAATTTCCGGGCAGGCATGAACCTGGACCCCCCTTTCAGAAGTCCCTGGATCCGCCTCTGTTTTAGCTCCTTGTTTTATATATAGTTCTGTTTCTGAGAAGTGTTTCTTGGAGCTTGAAGAACCTCCGTTGTTTCATCATGGCGTTATTGCATCCCGATATGGCTTGAACAGATATGGTGATCTGTACAACCTCGTTCCCAGGGCTTTTCCCTTCGAGAGAGGGGCGGCGGGAAAAGACCCTGGCATCGGCTGGTCACGTGGTGTTCTTAAATAATAATTATAACACTAATGTATGCATTCCTGTGGTTAATCCTGTATTTTTATTGGTTGATGGAATTTGCTCAAAAATTACATTAGCATTGTGATTTCTAATTTCGACCAAGAAACGTCACCATTGTGGCTCAAAAAATCAAGTAATTGTATGTAATATGGGGGTGGCAGGTCTGCACGACTCTTACCTCATGTTTTAAATGCCATTTGCTCCTTCTATATGTTTTGAACGGGTATTCTACATTTAGCCGTTTGTTAAGGAGGATTTTAGTGACTGTAGAGTGCAGACTGAATTTGAAAACGTTTCAAAAGCCGCGTGCAACGGACTAGAGGTCAAGTCTGTCGGTTGTAGTTTTCCTGGTGTCGCGCTTGTAGATTTTGACCTCATTTTAGTGTCCTTTTTGCCTGGCGTTGTGTGTTGTTTTCGTCAGTAGTATTGGCATGTAGATTTTTATGTAGGAAAGGTGTGAATTTCTCTAACTTTTCTTTCTGAAATACCGGACATGACAGGATCTGAAATGATCTGTTGGCCGTGAGTGTCTTTCCTGCTATTTATGTCACGCTGGGCCCAGCTATTTTAATTTTCATGATCCAAGCTTTATAGCAGAGAGAGTTGTAGCTTAATAGGCTATTCAACTTGTAGAGAGTTGAAGTTTGTCTCAGTCAAGGCTGTAATTTTAGCTTCCTTTCGCTACGTTTTATACGAGCTGCGTGGAGCTCGCTGCCGGTTTATACTAAAACCTCCGTGGTCAATTTTGACAGTCTGGCGAGTGCTTCGTTTACATACGCCACTATTTCATTCACGCAAGACCATGGTTTCGGTTCACCTCTCGAACCTCATCAGTTGCCGGGTTTGTATTTGCTAGTTGCTACCTTTTTAGCAACGCATATTTTTGTTGAGAACGGTCAAACTATTCTGCTCGACATAATTTTCAAACATGTATTTATACCCTTGGTGGGGATCGAATTTCCTAAGCGTGTATTTCTTTGGAAGGCATTATTTGAAAATTTTAGCACTTTCTTCGCTTGGCTAAATTGTTGATATTTCTAAATGTGAGCGCTTTCGTTTCCTGCACATTCCTTCTTAAGTTCGGAATGGATGCTATTAGATCAGTGCGCAAGGGTATAAATACATGTTTGAAAATTATGTCGAGCAGAATGGTTTAACCGTTCTCAACAAAAATCCCGGGACAAAAATATGCGTTGCTAAAAAGGTAGAAACTAGCAAATACAAACCCAGGAAATGATGAGGTTCGAGAGGAGAACCGAAACCATGGCCTTTGGTCTTGCCTGAATGAAATATCGGAGAAATAGTGGCGTAAACGAAGCACTCGCCAGACTGTCAAAATCGTGACAACGGAGCGAGCTCCACGCAGCTATAAAGCGTAGCGAAAGGAAGCTAAAATTACTGCCTTGACTGAGGTAAACTTCAACTCTCTTCAAGTTGAATAGCTTATTAAGCTACAACTCTCTCTACTATAAAGCTTGGATCATAAAAATTAAAATCCTGCAAAGACAAATCTAAAATAGCTGGGCCCAGCGTGACATAAATAGCAGGAAAGACGTTCACGGCCAACAGATCATTTTAGTCTGTCATTTCAGATCCTGTCATGTCCGGTATTTCAGAGAGAAAAGTTAGAGAAATTCAAACCTTTCCTACATAAAAATCTACATGCCAATACTATTAAATGGCGAAAAAAAACACAACAACCGCCAGGCAAAAAAGGACGCTTAAATGAGGTCAAAATCTACAAGCGCGACACCACGGGAAACTACAACCGACAGACTTGACCTCTAGTCCGTTGCACGCGGCTTTCGAAAGGTTTTAAAATTCAGTCTACAGTTACTAAAATCCTCCTTAACAAACGGCTAAATGTAGAATACCCGTTCAAAACATATAGAAGGAGCAAATGGCATTAAAAACATGAGGTAAGAGTCGTGCAGGCTTGCCATCCCCATATTACACTCTCGTAACTCAACTCCCATCTTGCTTTGATTATGCAGCTTCGATTTCACATCTAATTTATTACACCCAGATTTTTCGGGTGTCCGATGGTCACGTGACCAGCCGATGCCAGGGTCTTTTCCCGCCGCCCCTCTCTCGAAGGGAAAAGCCCTGGGAACGAGGTTGGTGATCTGTATTGAAAATCTCACGGACGCTAGTGAATTCTTACCGTTTTCTCAAGCAAGACTCGAGTTTCGGTTCTTAGCTGAACCTCATCAGTTGCTCCCATAAGTAACTGTCTCGCGGAATAATATGAAATTATTCCGTTGTACATGAAATGTTTGCCGCTTTTGTACTCTTGGGAAGGATCGAATGTTCCGTTTTCTCATTGGCTCGTTTAATTGAACCAATAGCATTGGTGTAGTTTCGATCCGACGTTAAGTTGTGTTTCTTTCTGAGGCTTTATTCTTAATTTCATAGCATGTATGATATTTTCTGACACAAAGAACAGTTCTTTTAGTGTTGTAGAGAGGAGGTCTCGTGTATGTCTCAATGAATTCAAGATACACTGCATATTTTTTCTACAACAGGCGTGTAATTCTGGTGTTAAGTTGTGTTTGCTTCATGCGTTCCATAATAGGATAGTCTTTTGCAACGTAGCGGACTATTCCTAATATATATTTTTCAAATATACGTAATGATCAAAACTGGTTTTTAAGTATTACACCTTTTTTTAATTAGTAAATGAAAAGCAAAGCAATATTTGTCGAAAAAAAAAATTCGTGCAGAGGGTTTCACCTGCAAAATAAAATCCTGCACAAGCAATGGGCGAAAAAAAAAATTCGTGCAAGCTGAAAATCCCCCCCCCCCCCCCCCCCCCCCCATCACTTTTCTAATGGTCCGTCCCTTAGTATAGCCACCTCCACTTCGGTAAATAGTTGTTAATTAACAACTTAAAATCCTTGTAGGAGAGCAAAGGAGGTATACAGATACCACGTATAGGGACTGATGTTTAAGCTTATTGGAGATCCTCAAAACAAAATTGCAGGCAATCTAAAGTATTTGTTAATTCGATTTTTACTTGTCGAATTTTCCGTTTGTTTAATGTTTCCGTTTTGTTGTCGCCTCTTTAAAAAGTTTTTTTGAGAAGCGAAAGAAGCTAGTGGACAACATTGTGATCGTTAAAAACTGGGTTCTGTACAAGAGCAGGATTATCGTGGGAACCAATCAGCTCTCCTGTCTGGAGACGCCGCCTTCTCGCATGTGCACGAACACCTCAACCGGCCGGGAGCGATGAGAGGTGGCCGCATTCGCAGGCTAACGAAACTCTTTATTGTTCTGAATATCGCAAAAGCTCATTCAATCAATAATTGTTTGAATGGGACATGTATAGAAGGGTGTATGTGGGGTTACAGGTAGTTGAAAGTTGACCAAAACTTTCAGCCATGCAAGAACTGACGCGTTTTCGAGAGTTACTCAATCATTAACTGATTACTGAAAATGGAAATATAATTATAACAGATATAGTCTCGTGTAGGGAATGGACTCTCTGTCCCTGTTCCTCTCATGGAATATTCACACCTAATAAATAAATAAACTGTTAATAATCTGACCTTGTGGAATCCAACGTACAACTCCACTGGTGATTTGTGCCGCAAGACGAATTCTTTGCCATTTTTTCGAAGCAGAAAGGTTGGATTTGAAGTACCAGCACTGCAAAAGAATGAAGTTCCAAGAGAATGTTTAAAAGGTGTTTTGGTTGACTACATGTATGCATTGTTCGGTTGGAGGTCTTGTTAACGTACCACACATGCGGACGTACGAAAGGCAATCGGAGTCCTATATGTCAGCTAACTTTCAGTATCACTTCAAGTCAAAACCTAAAACTTTAAGAATGATGCAGTTGTGATCAAAGATACTATTCGAGCGCACTAGAACTATTTTAATGTGTCTTTTACTGATTACGGATGTCAAGACTGGAAATGGATAATAATTCAAAGATCTATCTCGTCCCCAGGGTCCTGGTTCCCGTGGGCCGGGCGTCAAGTGAACCCCCTGGACAAGGGAACCAAAATACTCCAGAAATCCTCAAGGGTGTATTTTGTCCCGTAAAACGTGACGAATTGTCTTCGTTTCGTTTGAACAGCAGTTTCAATTTCGAGAAAACAAACACGCCGGGCTGCCAATCGCTGAAACGAACCCCTTAAAACGTCGTTTCATCATGTGTCACGTGACAAAATACTTCACGATTCATGGAGTATTTTGGCAGCCTTGTCCTGAGGCTTTTACCCTCGGGATCGGGACACCCTCGGGACCTCCTCAGGACAAGGATAAGTCGTCCCCTAAATGGAGGTTCAATCACCTAAACAAAAATGTCTGTCTTCTTGTCATGACTTATTATTAAATGTGGCTATTATTTCAAGCAACCAAAAAATGCACTAAGTTCCGTGGGAAAACGATGTACTCTAATTGAACAGTATTTGCTGAGTTGCAGGGAAAATGACAAGCGTAGACCGATCGCGAGTCTTTAAAGTTTTGTAAACTACAAATTAAGTGTAAGCAGAGTGATTCTATTAGTTTCAGTTTATATCATTCCTTTCAATTTCCGCTTCTTCTTTAAAGTTGCCGTCGCTGATGGGAAGTGAAACGAAAGAAACGAAGCATTCTCATCAACACTACCTTTCGTTAGTTCCAAAATTGCCTATTTTTTACTCCAACGATTTTAAAAACATTTGTTCTTGTGGAGGGCATTTCATCGTCAAAATCCGACACTAGGGTACGACAATTGAACGCAAATTTGGCCCAGGGGGCGGGAATTTGAACGAGCCAATCTTAAAAAGTTCAAATGCCCCGGGGGGTTGCCCGGGTGCGGATGCGCATAACGGAGACAAGGCAAAGACCAACCTCGCTCCCAGGGTCTCTCTTCTTCCCTCCCCAGGGGGCGGGAAGAAGAGAGACCCTGAGAACGAGGTTGGGCAAAGACAACTGCAATGCTAATCAAACCTCTCAAAACCTTGCACTGATTGCCGCCCGTAACATTCGACTCCGCGTTAATGTCATTGCCAAGTGATCCCAAATGCTGTTGCCAAACCAAATTTGTAGTTTTAAGGACATTCATCCCCTAAAAATTAGGTGTCCGTATCGACCCGTATTCATATGAATTTTAGTGTTCACCGGACCAAGCAAGCTGTCGGTGACCGTAACAAGGAGATACCCGTACAATTGTCATGAATTGTGGTGTCCGTACAACGCTGGACACCCGGGGGGGGGGGGGGGGGGGGGGGGGTGCTCCCTTATATACGCTATATAGGTATGTGCCGCCCGACAGGGTAGGGTTTTTGAGGTGCTCAGTCCTTAAATAGGGTATCCTTTTTGGTATTTTTGGTATTGTAATCCTTAGATATTCCTTAGATAGGGTCACTAAATTGCAGTATCCACCCCAACGCGCAAAACGAAAAAGATATGGTCTGTTACAACTGTACTACACGCCTGAATTGGCGGCACACACCTATCCTAAATTGTCGGGAGTACCCCCCCCCCCCCCCCCCCCCCCTGGGCTGGACACTAGAAGTTTACTCGTGGCACGCTTTCGTGAGCATTCGTGGCCGTCCCGGAAGAGGGTAGTCTCCTACGCAGCGACACGCAACGCTCGGGAGGAGCGTTGCGTGACGAGCCCCAATAACGGCTGCGTAGAAGACTAGGAGGAGGGCGGTCGAGTGTGTGATATGAGAGAGATGAGAGCGTGAGAAAAGCCTCTGGCATGGCACCCAAGGTATGTCCGTATTCGTGTCCGTAGCGAAAAGTTTTATTTTCTCTCTTTTGATAAACTCAATCATCCTATTGAAAGTAATAATGTTCACTAATTTGCATGTCGCGAGCCAATATTATGAATAATATAATTATGTACAATATAATACCGGCGCATAAACTCCTGGATAAACGTCTTTCGATACACAGTAAATGACCTGCTGTATTTAAATCCTTTCGGACTGATCTAAAAACAAAAAGTCTCATCCAATCTACAAGTTCTAGACACTGTTGATCAAGGAAATGTCACTACCCGTGTGTCTGCGTATAAATATGCAAGTGAATAGGATTCAAGAGAGGGTCAAACAATAAAGGCAGTCCTGTGCTTACGGGTTTATACTGAGGTTTTTCTCGTTACACGAGTGTGATTTGTCCATCTCTTACCTGAACTTGAAAATCTTCAACTCTCCGTCTTCTGATGGAAAGTCCGCCAAGTTTTGTTTCAGATATTCGTGGATTTTTGTGCTATCGAACGTTTGTTCTTCCATCGTGATGCTCTACTTATTTTGCTAATTTGCGCTACCGCTGTTGACGTCATTCAACAACCATTGACGTCTTGTAATGTCAAAATGTCACGAAGCGTTATAGCTGGGGGAGGGAGGAGGGGGGAGGGTTTCGCGTGGCCATTCATATATATAACCGAAATTAGCAGCTGTAGCCGAGGGCAGCAACTTTTGGGTAGCAGTTATTTATGAACTGCTGAATAAAGAAAAATGTCAAAAATATGACCGTGAAATTGGACTTTCAAACTTGTAATATAAAGAGAGTAGGGTAAAATACTTGACCAGCGAACTTCTCTACCGTAGCTAGACCTCTACACTTCGATACACTGCTAATCGGGTTGATTTTAAGCAAGAATACTTTCTCTTCTAAACGTTTCCTAGAAAGTATGCATGCAAGGACTGTTCTACCGTTACTTTTGAGAATTATTAGTGAGACAGCAAATTATTAGTAAGGCGTTACTTCCGACAGACCGCCTCACCCGTTACTTTATTACTGTTTTTCAGTATTTTACAAATTGAATTTGAAATTCAAATTTATCAATTTTTTGATTTTGGACACTTTAAGACTCACCGCCACCCCTTCCCCCTTCGGGCATCATCCATGGTGAGAGCGACAGTCCGCCGGGAATTGAATTTCACTTATAGCAAAACAGGACTACAGTCAACTCTCTATTAACGGACACCTCTATAAAACGGACGTCTGGTGTTGGCCCCTGCCGTTTTTCAGTCATTTTATTGTCACTAAACTCTCTATAACACGGACACATCTCTAAGACGGACAACGAACACTTTGAAACCGTCAACGGACACTTGAGAAGTGCTTTTTTTTAGTGAAAAATACTTCAAAACGGAAATGTAAGAGCTGAATATGAACAAACGAGTCCACTTTTCTAATTTTATTTTTGTTCCAGTTTGTAGGTTTTGCTTAAGTAAACGACATTAAACAGACGGCTTAAAACAAACGTGTATTCATTGTGCATAGGTTCAGCTTTATTGTCTCAGAATAACTGGTGTCACGTTACCTCGACTCTCTATAAGCCTGACACCTCTCTAAGACGGACGTACAGTTGGGGCCGGTCCCGACGGTGTCCGGGCTTAGAGTTTTGACTGCAATCGCATTTCGCATTTTGAAGGAAATTGAAAATGACTGCTGCCTGCAATTTCGTGTTTTTGGGCGAAAAAGTGTGTGAACTATTAGTTAAAAAAGGGAAAAGAAAGAAAAAAAGAGAAGAAAAGAAAAGAAAAGAGAAAAAATATTGTTCTTGTGATTGGACAAAAAGGCGCGAAATTTTCGCGTTGTCACGGTCGCAGTGTTTCTTGGCGTAGCTGAATGAAAACTGGTTCAAAACCGCTCGACAAAGAGTGAATGAAGGAGCACAATTTTCGTAAAATTGCTTCGGTAATCACCTCTGGAATATGATATAGACTTGTTGCTTCCTCAGAAAAGTTTCTGATCTCGTCATTACGGCTGTAGGAGCTAAAAAACGAGCAAGTGTATTATTAAAACAACATTGATCGACTCAGCTCGTACTTCGATGTTTGAAAATTTGGTGTTGATCGGAT